>QJPP01005764.1:0-45835 GCA_003996215.1 Jaltomata sinuosa
TCAACTTTAAAATAAAATATTTTCAAATATACGCGCGATGCTAATAAAATTCTTAAGCTTAGGCTCGTACTTCACCATCACACGATTTTGATACTCAAGAACTCTCTTGGAACCCTCCCTTATGTTTTCTCACTGTTTCAGAACTAAAATGGCGTTTTAAAACGTGAAGTTGAGGCTTAAATTGAGTTTAACCCGACCCGGTTCGCAACCCATTTTCTGCCAGACAGTCCGTGATAAAACAGTCATAACTTTTTACTCCGCGATCAGTTGGACGTGAGGTTTTGTGAGTTGGAAACTAGACTCGTAGACCTTCGATTTGGAATTTTGGGGGACTTCTAGCTCTTTATATATTGGGAGAAAAGCCCTGAGACATTTTACCCAAAGTTCAGAAAGTTTATTAAAGGAACTTACGATCAAACAAATGGACCCGGCACTGAAAATACCGGTCCTGACAAGCCTTAAGTGACTTGGGGCCGCTACAAACAAGCTCTAACGGTTCAAGGAAAAATGTATACATGGAGATAACCGGAAGGGTCATTACATTAATCTTAGAGAACACCGCTGCACCCTACACGACATCAGATACCTGTTCTTAGAGGTCACCTTATTGAGCTATATGTAGTTAATATACATACGCATGGACACGTCTTTTTTCTTCACAAATTAAACAAGAGCTCCCCATAGAGACACACTAGGCCTGATAAACCCTCTACTCAACAAGTCTTGGAGATGATCCTTACGCTCTATCAACTTGGTTGGTGTCATCCGATATGGGAGAATAGAAATGGGCTGAGTACTCGGCTCGACATCAATACCAAAGTCAATATCATGATTAAGAGAAAGTTGTGGTAGATCAGAGGGGAATATATATGAATACTTACAAACCACAAGAACTGACTCAAGCAAGGTATGGTGGCACTAGTATTATGGACATAAGAAAGATAGACTAAGCATCCCTTCCCAACCAACTACGGGGTGCTCAGGAAAATATAACTCCCTTCGGCATGTGGCTATCAACACTCTTCCATACAATAAGAGGGATACCATGCATCTGAAGGGTGAGAAACTTAATGAAGCAATCCAAGACTATATGATAGGGAAACAACCAATCCATGCCTAAAATCGCATAGAAATCAACCATATCTAGCATAACCAGGTCAACCCATGTGTTATACCCCATAATAGTCACTACACAAGCTCGATACACTTGATCCACTACTAAAAAATCTCCTACTGGGGTAGCTACATGTATAGGCACATGCAATAACTCATAAGCAAACTCTAGACGAGTAGTATAATAAGCAGATACATAGGAAAATATAGACCCCGGATCAAACAAAGCCAAAGCTGACTGATGGAAAATGGATATCATACCTGGGATGACAATATCTGAAGCCTCGGCCTCTATCCAGCCTAGAACTATATACATTTGTCTTTGACAACTATGACCACCTGATCTACCAGATTGAGGACCACTTTGAGTACCCTGGGGACCTCATCTACTACCCTGTGCACTACCTCTGGCTGGTGGTGCTGGAGCCCTGAGGGCCTGAATCAACTAACCTTGTTGGCCGCCGTGTCTGACTCTAGGATAATCTCTCACAAAGATCCCCAACTCACTATAGTCATAGCAACCTCTGCCTGCTAAAGTATGAACAGAGGAACCCGCTAACCTAAACTGGCTGCCATAGCCTGAATAACTAGAATGTGCACGACGAGGCGACTGAACCAAGCCCTGACTACTCTCACCACCCTAATGCTTTGTAATATGTAGTGCCACTTGAACATGCAAGCTCAGCTGGAAGCACTGCTGATGCTGACATCTACTAAAGTATCCTCTACCTTGATTATGTGAACCACTATAACTATCCTAATAGTAGAGCCTCTTATAGTTGCCCCCTTGGGCCTCGTAAAGTCTGCCCTTAATAGTACGAGCATGATCCACCACCTCCAAGAAGGATTAACTGAAAGCTACCATACCCTCTGTAGCCAAATAGAGCTGTAAAGTCAAACCTCTAACAAGCGATGCACCCTCTCGTGCTCAGTGGGCAGATTTATGATGGCATGCCTAGACAACACATGGAAATGGACCTCGTACTCTGAAACAAACATAGATCATTGGGCCAACCAGGTGAGCTCATCCATCAACCGCTCCCTCAAGTTTCGTAGTACATACTTTTCCAAAAAGGTTGTGGAAAACTTTGCCCAAGTAAGCAGAGGTGACTCGGCTGGTCTTCAAGCTATATAAGATCTCCACCACTATTTCACTGGACCTTCCAGCTGAAACATGGTGTAATATCCTCTGTGCCACTTAACCTACCCAAGGTTATGCAACCTCTCCTGGTAACTAGTTAGAAACTTGTGCACATCCTCTCTAGGAACACCAGAAAATCTCTGGGGATCCAACCTCAGAAACCTACCAAGCATCTTTTACTCCTCAAAAACCATAACAGGCCTAGCTGGAATGGGAGGAATAATAGTACAAACTGGCAATACCTCTAATCGGGGAGTCGTATTAGCATGCTGCGCTCTAAAACCCTGTGTCGTTGTCTGGGCTAAAGTTTGAGCCTCATCCCTGATATGAGAACTAACTGGAGTATCAAGCAAAGTTGTTGGTTGTTACATAGCGTCCAGAAATCCAAGTAGGTGAACCAATGTATCATGTAGTACCAGTGTAGCCATGAAACCTTCCAGATGCTGGGCTGGCCCCATGCCCTCTGTCTCATACCAAACCTTCTCAACCTTAATATCTGGCTCTGGTGATGGTAGCCTAGTCTGGGCCTAATATGTCATTGCAGCCCATCTTTTACCTCGACCTATGGGTCGACTTTTACCTACCCCTTAGCTGGGGCAGTAACAGAAGGTGCAGGGGTCTTGTCCTCACTGATCTCATCTGAACCATCTGAGAAAGAGTGAAACAAAAGATATTTAGAGGTTGGTAGAGTCAAGAACGCACGATAAGGAATCAAATAAGGTGGAATCTTTCCTATAAATGTCCTATAGCCTCCCACAGATAGGATATAGATGTAATCTTACCAATCGATGGAACTCTACTAGACACTTTTCTCTTGTACTGGTAAGACTGGTGAACCTAAAGCTATGATACCACTGTTTCACAACCCGAAATTAGACCTTGACGTCACCTACATAACACTCCAGTAGGTGAGCCAACCCAAGAATGTGAAAGTACAATAAACCATTTAAAATAACGGAAAGCTGAAGGGGAAAATACAGGAAGGGGGCCAATAATATATATACATACCAACAATAATAAATGTACAAAAATGGCCTCAAAGTAACCGAGAAGACAAATATATACAAGAACCAAGTACTTGGTGTCACTAGTACAAGAGCATTTAAAGTACGGGAATAAGCTTTACAAGATATTCTAGTCTATCTAAAATACAAAATATAGACAAAAAAGTATATGGAAAGAAGTAAAAGTCTCCAAATGCCGAGAGCTCACCATGATCTGAACAACAGCTGGCCACGAATGATAGAAGGATCAATGAGGGTGGATTATACTAGGTTCTGCATTAAATAAAGATGCAAAGTGTAGTATAAGAACCAAAACATGGGGTACTTAGTAGGCATCATAGGCCGACCGAGCTCAGAAAGATAATATATAATATAAGCTACAGGAAAGTAAGCAAGCTACAAGGATCCACCTAAAACTAGTTATAATTAAATGAGCCATAATCGAACAGATGGTGAAGATAATAATGATAAAGGAATCTGGCAGTTAACACAAGATCAATCAAAATATATTGTAGTGCATTATGAGATGGATATGGTACATTATGCAGCGATAAACCATGAGTCAGGAATCTTACATCAGAGGTTCAATAAGAAAACATGAGTTTAGAATCTTACATCAGACGTCCAATAAGTAAACATGAGTTTAGAATCTTACATTAGACGTGCAATAAGTAAACATGAGTCAAGAATCTTACATCGAACGTGCAATAAGTAAATATGAGTCCAGGATCTTACATCAGACATGCAATAAGGAAAAGTGCTCTCCACGGAACTTAAATCAGTAAAAAGGAAGGCTTCTTAGATTTTAAATCTGAAATTAGTAGTGAAGTAGTACAAAACTCTTTTTAAAAGTTTGAAATGCGTAGTAATAGTGAAAAACCTCTTTTTAACTCGAAAGCCAATCGTCCTTTCTTAGAAAACCCAGTTATGTGCCATGTTCATGATCACAAGAGTGAATATATGTCATACAACACCAAGTAATGGCAAAAATATACATCAAATATAAGGCAAGGGTGCCCTCCAAATAAGGTACTTAACTCGAACACCATCCAGTCCAAAACTATAGCCTCGGGCCCATAGTTGCAGAATTACGATAATATAAATGAAAATATCCATGAAAACAAGTAAAAGCACCTACTCTACCTCTAAAACCTCTTTAAAATAGTCTAAGGATTCTAGGCTAATCACGGCAACACTACGAGCTCCTAAACTAAGGGTAAACATAAATCAACCTACTCTACAATCCCAAAAATGGCAAATTTAAGCAGCAAAACATGATTCAAGCTTAGTTCTAATCTAAAGCCTACCCTAACATTCAGGTAACCTATAAAAAATAATATCTAACTAAGTCATGTCTAAAAGAAGGAAATTGTAACTTTCCTCGGGACCGAACTACAAGCACGAGCCATCAATCGTGTGCCTTTCCCTTCAAGATAGCATCAAAATATTGTCATGCAAAAACATAAACTAGGTTTCAAGACGAGAAGAATGACACCCATATTGCGATACGGAAATTTGGGCCAGAAATCGAGTTCAAAAATGACCCTCGGGGCCCGCGCAATAAAATAGAAAACAAATTTAATAATTATATTCATAGCGGTTTATAAACCCATGCCCAAAATTTGAGTGCAAATGGGAATCGTTTCGTGGCCCAAAACAGCCCCAAAATTCCACTTGATCAAGAGATTTTTGAACAAGGATAACGTGAATTTAAAGACGGGAAAGGAGCAGAGATTTATGGTGAACTTACCAAAATAAAGAGGGATGAAATATAAGCCTTGAACCAGATTACAAGCTCTCAACAATGGAAATTTTTAGGAATTAAGGAGAAGAAAACAAAGTTGAAAATATATATAAAGCGCCAGGCAAAGGCTTCGTGCATGCGGGCAGGCCACCTCACATGCGGCCTCGCGTAGGCAGCCTGGCGCACGCGCACATAAAGGGAAAGCAAAGGCAAGGCCCAATGCCACTCTTGCATGCACGCGGGCTGGCCACTGCATACGCGAAAGGAAAGGGAGGCGATGTTCGATGACCCTTTTGCGCACATGCAGCCCACCTCTCACGTAGGCGAAGGGTTTGGTACTGCTGTAGCAGTTGCAACAAACCAGCAATTTTCCCCACCTCAAAATGCCTCATATGGACCCTCGAGATTCATCCGAGGTCTCGCAGACATAAACAAACTATGCTTCCCTTTAAAAAATGGCATTTTAGACTCAATGGAATAAACAAAATTCTCAATGGAGATCGTCTCAATAAAAAGTGGGCCCCACACCCAAAAATAAACTTTTATCAAAGAGAAACCCAATAACCCAAAATGAGTCTGGAAACCTCGGGACCCAAACCAAAGGTCCTTCTAGCCTAAAGTCAATATTCTAGATCTAACAGCGCTGACAGAATTTCCATCCGAGTCCGTCTTCTTTGAATATTGACCAAACTCAACACTACCAGATTTAAGAATTTTAAAATAGGGAATTGGGCCTAAAACACAAACAAACTGCCCGAGAACCAAATCGTTAGTCCAAACAATTCATAAATGACCTTTAACCGATGTGGGAAAGCTTGAAATGTAGTAAAATTATGAAAATTAAGAAAATAACCTAGAGCGTCATTACATCAACTCTTGACCAAATGGTGGGAACAAGTTCAACATGGAGATGATGAAGTCCAAAACATGGATTTTTTCACGGGTGAATTTTTGCAAGCTTAGATCGAGTCTCACCATCAAGAAAAACTTGACAAAGTGGAAATTTTCAGCCAAAATTGGTTAATGAATCTAGCCCAACAACTTAAAGTTTATGGGGATCAGTATGAAAACATTTCAAAATGATGGAGGAACTGGTAAAAATGCATGTTGAGCAAAGTCAAGAAGTGGAGCTACTTGAAAGTGTTATCCGAGAATTGGAGGCCAAATTAAATTATAAAATAAAGGCATGTGATGCTCAATACCAAATGGTCATGGATAGTAGTTTTGAGTTGGTTCCCAATGAAGAAAATATCAAGATTGATTTTGAAGACCTAATGGTGATTTTCCAACCAACCGATCAAAACATAATGCAAGATGCTGAGATCATAGAAATGATACTAGAATTGCAAAGAAAAGTTTGTCAAACAATTTTTGAGGATTCTAGTTCATTTGAGAGTGAGGATGTCAATAATAGAGAAAATTTGAAAATGGATAGACTTAAATCACATTCCAACCATTTTTCGATATTGTGCTTAGTTGATGATATAGAAATTGAATTAACCAAGCCTATAATAGATTTTGGAGATGAGGAAAAAAAGTCTACATTTGAAGTTTACCATGCCAAAAATACAAAATGACATCCCTCACTTAAAGTCCAAAAAGTACAAAATGTGATACCCGAGAGTTGGCCTCTTTGCTTTCCTACCACCGCCCCTCAAGCATCACCAAAACCTTGATTTGAAGTTGGAACGACAATTAATATACTCCAAGTGGAGGGAAAATTAAATTGGGAATTTTAAAGTGGCTGCACATTGCAAAGAAAAAAAAGGTTCTGCTTTAAATTCACTCTCTGTATAAATGTGCACTCAGCACACAGAAAGAGTGGCCCGAACTTACTCTCCTTTCGTCCAGATGCCCTTTGTCTTGGCTCAGGATAGTGATTTAAACCCATACAAAAATTCCTCACTCTCATTTAATTTCACACACAAGTCCTCTGTAGTGCTTCTCACACTCACTTCTCACCACAATCGACCTCTTCATTCCATTCACCACTAACTCCAGGTAAGTCCCCATCCTCTGTCCTCTTCTCTTTTCTCTTTCTCGTCCTTTCTCTCTCCCTCATGATCTCTATTGGAATAACTTTTTTTTCTTTTCATTTCTTTTAATATGGCTCGTTTGAATGCGAGTGTATAGCTCAAATTATGTAATTATCGTGTTATTGGTTGATTCAATTATAAATGTGCTTCACTGAACTATAATTCCCTAAATATGGGAAGTTAATTCAATAATCGAATAGGTGCAAACAAATTTTGTTAAAAGTTCTGCCTGAAATGTGTTCGACAAATTATCTAAGAGATAATTTTATTCACCAGTTGATCTGCCCAAATTATACCTCCAAAAACATTAAAAAATAAATGGTCGCTATAAATATAGATACCAACAAGATTGGTGTCAAATGCCACAGAGAATATGACGAGAAATTAATCAATAGTGTAATTCAAACGGATAGTCAATATTTTTGAAAAGGGGTTTGACATATAAAAGTAAAAGGAATTTAAAGTTGTTGTTATCAGTGAACTACTGTTGTTCTTGTTTTTGTATTCAATATCGTTAGACAAGACTAGGAGTGTATTCTCCATGATTTCATAACTTTAGCCTGTATGGTTTAGTGGTGATTTATTTCGACGTCACATATGTGAAACATACAAATATAGGTTCATCTAAAGTCTACCGATCCACATAGACGAATGTCACTCTAAAGTTTTCCAGCACTTGAAGTGTAGTATGAGTTCAAGAACATAGGCTACTCAGTAGGCATCATAGGTTTACCGAGCTCATGAGAAAAGATATAATATAAGAAACATAAAGGTCACTATAACCAATAAACTACCCTAGAATTCTCAAGTATCAGAATGGAAAAGGTGAAGGTAATAATTATAATGATAATAACACAATAAATATAAGAATACAAGGAGGGTGCAGTGCAATATGATATGATGCAATGCAGGATGTGGCCAATACAGAAAATTAAAACTCAGAATGATCCCTCGGGCTGCCTGAAATCTTACCTTATACTAATCAACATATGCAGTAAAGTAAAGTTTAAACTGACTACGACCAAAGTCGTGGCTACTTCAACCAAAAAAAGGAACCAAGATATATGCTCCTCAGGTTGCTCGAAATTGTACCTCAGAATCATCAACAAAAGTATGAAGTGAAAAGGTTTAGAAACATCCCTCAGACCGAGTATAAAAGGTGATACATTTTTTTCCGCTCAGAAAATAGTGATAAAACAATGCAATCCTTTCTACATTTGAATACCATGGTAAAAGTGAAGAATTCCATTTAAAATCAAAAACTAATATTTTTCCTCAAAAAAGTACCATAATCTATGTACGTGGATGTATGAATGTGTGCACTATTCTATGGTCTCATAAATAGCCCAATATTCAAAAAATAGTTAAAGCCTAATTCTAACCCACAACCTAACCCTAACATTAATAAAACTTATAAAATATACTATCTACCTGAGCTAAGTCTAAGGAAAGTAAATCATAACCTACCTCAGGGCCGAACCACAAGTAGGAACCGTTAGTCGAGAGCATTTCCTTTTCGCAGTGCCTCAGATTGATGCCACGCTATCAACAATACATTCTATACATCAAGACAGAAACACACCCATATTGATATTTAGAATTTTGGGCTGGATATCAAGTTAAAAATTAACCCTCAGGGCCCATCGACAAAATAATAAACAATCTCTGTAATTATGTTCCCTATGAGGCAAGGAGTGCATGCCTCAAATTTTGGCAGAAATGGGAGTGAATTCGGACCTCAAATGGTCAAAAACTATCATTTTAAAGTGAAGAAGAAATTTATGCAATTCAAGACTAAAACATGAACGAAAGACAGAAATAAGGACTAGATGCGTAATAGAAGGAGGGAGGGAAATAGAATTACCTCAAATGCACATCAAATTGTCAAGAAAAGGTGAAATTCCCACTTAATTAAGCTCAATTATATGAAGGAAAAGTTCAACACTTAGAGATAATGAAGGAGATGATCCTTTTAAACATGCACTGTTTGTCACTCCAGCAGAATATTCATAACAAGTGCGATATTGCCATAGCGAAGAAAGCTCGCAGGAGAAGAGGTCAACAATTTCCTCCAACTCTATAGGAGAAAGCCCACAATAGTAGAAAAACCACGTAGGAGTAGATCAAGGAGCACAGTGCTCCCTCCGCATTAGCGTCTCCAACCCCGTAACAGCAGCTCTGAAGAAGTAGCCAAGATATATAAGAGCGAAGCCGGCTGACGTCACCAAGCTCTGCAGGAGCAGCTGGTTTTCATTGGTGTGTCTCCGCTGGTGCGAACCAAGATTTACAAGAGCAGTTGTACCAACACCAGCTGCACAACAACATCCGGCAATAACCAAGTCCTTGATCGAACCCTCGAGTTTCATTCAGAGTCCTGTGAACACAAATAAAAGTAAAACCCAAAATGATCCCTCAGGCCACCCAGAATCTTACCTCAAACTCATGAACATATGCAGTAAAGTAACTAACATAGATATGTGCACATCGAGCCACCCAAAGTCATACCTCAGACTCATAAATAGAGAGTATGTTAGGAAAAGGTCCAGGATTGTCCCTCGAACTGAGTATAAATGGTGATACTCTCTTTTACACTCATAAATAGTGATAAAACAAAGCAATCCTATATGTATTTGAAAACCATAGTAAAAGTGAAAAAATCCATTTAAAACCAAAAATCAGTGTTTTTTCTCTAAAATAGTATCATACGTGCATATATGAATATATATGTGCCATCACAAGGAATTTCATATATAATAATTCACACACACACACAAACATACACACAAACACACACACACACATACATACACACACACACACACATATATATATATATATATATATATATATATATATCAAACAGTGTAAAACCACCCTTCAAACAAGATATACTAACCTAGAATCCCGCCAAATCCAAACCATGGCCTCGGGCCCATAATAACACAATAAAAGGGATAAACCGAAAAGAAGCAACAGGCATAGAAAACCAATGATAAAAGACTACTCTACTATGGAATCCCATTCTAATCATAACTAAGGATTCACTAGCTAACCATACTAAGTGTATGAGCAACATAGACTAAGGTTTAACAGGAAACACTATTCTACAATTTAGGAAATATCAAATGTTCATAAAATAGTTAAAGTCTAATACTACCCTACAACCTAACCCTAAAATTCATGAAAACTTATAAAATATTCTATCTACCTGAGCTAAGTCTAAAGAAGGTAAACTGTAACCTACCTTAGGGCCAAACCGCAAGCACAAACTGTCTCTCAGGAGCCATTCCCTTCTGCAGTACCTCAAATCAATGCCACAATATAAATAATACAATTCTATACTTCAAGATGGGAATAATGACACCTATATTGATATTTATAATTTAGGGCTAGATATCGAGTAAAAAATAGAACCTTAAGGCCAATCAACAAAATAGAAAACAAGCTCTGTAATTATATTCCCTATGAGGTGGTAGTGCATGCCCTACATTTGGACAAAAATGGGAGAGAATTCAAACCTCAAATGGTCTGAAACTATCACTTTAAAGTGACGAAGAAATTCATGCAATTCAAGACCCAAAAATGAACGAAAGACGGAATTAAGGACTAGACACATAATAGAACAAGAGGGGAAAAAGAATTACCTCAAATGCACAAAAAGGTGAAATTCCCACTTACCAAGATCTATTCTATGAA
This sequence comes from Jaltomata sinuosa, assembly GCA_003996215.1. Lineage (NCBI taxonomy): Eukaryota > Viridiplantae > Streptophyta > Magnoliopsida > Solanales > Solanaceae > Jaltomata > Jaltomata sinuosa. The sequence goes on from QJPP01005764.1 coordinate 10,735, forward strand.
GGAAATGTTCAACACGTAGAGAGAATAAAGGAGATAATCCTTCTGAACATACATCAATCATCGCTCCTGTGGAATATTTGTCATAGGTGCGACATCATCAGATATGAATAAGATTGCAGTAGTAGAGGTTAATAATTTTCTCTAGCTCTGCAAGAGCATACATGAGCCCACAGCAGCAGAAACACCACGTAGGAGAAAAGTTGGGAGCATAGTGATCTTATAAGTCGGTAATCTACCAACTTATTATGCCTTTAATTATGAATTATTGCTATATTTTGATAAGATTTAGAGGTTCTTATGGCCTTTATTGATATGAATACATGTACTCGTGGTCAAAAGTAGAAAACAAGGAATTGGACCCAAAAGAGCTCAAAAGAAGTTAAAGTGTGAAGTTGATCAAGAGAGATGAAGATTCTACCAAGAGTTCAGTTGTTGTGCGATATGCATAATACTTGGTGCGGTCCGCACCTCTCTCCGCATGAAGCTCAAAAGAAGAAGAAAAATCTGCTAAGGGGTGTGACCATTGTGTGACAAGCACAATGCCTGGTGCGGTCCGCATCCCACTTTGCACAACACCTGAAGTTCAAGCCAAGTCACTGGTCCACTGAGGTGGAGTTGTGCGATGTGCATAATGAGACATGTGAAATGCATGTCCTGAGGAACACCTCGTGAAGAGCATTTTTATCCACTTTATGTGATGAATTTGGAACATTCTAAAACTAAATTTAGGCATAGTTTTTCAGAGTTTTAAACAGTTAGTTTTTGAGTATTGAACAAGTTTTCTCTCCCAATGAAAGATAGAGGGTTTCACTCCATTCTCTCCATCTTCAACCTTGGATTCACCATAGTTTTGTAAATTGAGCTTGGATATTGGAAACTTCTTCCACTAATGAAAGGGAATTTGAATTACCCATTTGGTATTTTTTCTTATTACTTTAGCATGAGTGGATAACTCCCCTTGTCTAGGGGTATGTTGATGATGGGTGTTTGAAATTGGGTATGGGTCTTGTTTAATTGTGCTTATAATTGCGAAATTGATATAGGTCTAGTGAATTCTCCATGTTTTAACTCTAAAATTAATGGTTGCAAACATTGATTGAAATTAGTTGATTGTGTTCTTTCTTGAGAAAGTGGTTCATAATTTCGGATGAGAATTCACTAGTGGTTACTTGGGATTTCCACCTAGATTAAGGCTAGAAATAGTTCAATCACCAGAAACACCCATTTAAGAGTCTAAGCTAGAAATAGTGTGACTTCCCCAAGCCTAAAATTGGTTGGTTATTATTGAAACCATGGTACTTGAACAAAGAACATTGGAAATATGATTGTTGGATCAAAAAATTGACATTCATAATTAAAACCAATGCTATCCATATTGTTTAACGAGAATTTGCACAATTAAGAAAGTACCCTATCTCATGCTTAAGTCCCATCGAAAACATACCCCTAGTCGTCCTCTTACAAAATTGTGTTAACTTTACATCTTTTGCCTGAATTGTGAATTGTGCTAGATTTCCTAATTCCCTGAATTCCCCCTTTTTACTTTTATTTGTTGTTTGAACATTGGCTTTATTGGTGATTGATATATGATAATCTATTAGGCAACTCTACTATTTCTCTGTGGGATCGACCCTGACTGTCATCAAGAATTAAAAATTTTGTTTTGCTTAATGATCACATTCACCTCCATATGGAGAGTGTTACTTGAGCAATATAAAAAATGGCACCGTTGCAGGGGAAATAGTTTTGAGTAACCTTTTTGATTGACGTTTGAAATAACTTTGTGAGTTTTTGTTTTCTTTTTACTTTGTTTGTCATTTCTGTTTGCTGAAGTAGGCTGCCTATGAGCCAGGTGGTTGACAACAAAAGTGTTGAAGGACTCATGGATGCGGACCTTGAGCCTAAAATCCAAGCAGGAGTAGGTGCAATTCGTCTACCTTCCACAGTTGGGAACGCGGTGTTCCATGTCACTAATTCCTTGATCCACCTCATACAAATGAAGGGGTTATTTGGAGGGGCTGCACATGAGGATTCAAATAGGCACATCCAAAATTTCATTGAAATTTGCCAGCGTTTCATCTTCCACAACATCCCTCAAGAATCTATTTGGCTTCACCTAATCCCTTTCTCTCTTATAGGAGAATCCACGACATGGTTAAAGGAGCTTCCAAAAGGCTTAATCACCATATGGAATGGTTTTGTCAAAGTATTTGTGGTGATATTTTTCCCTCTCTCAAGAATTATGCAATTGAGGGATGATATCACCAACTTTTGCCAACTTTCGGATGAGCCTCTACATTAGGTTTAGCTGAGGTTTTAAAAGAAATTCTTATTGTGCACCAATCGTGGATTATTGGATAATGTCCTTCTCTAAAGCTTTTATAGGGCTTTGAATTCAATGAACAAGTTTGTGGCCAACAACCTTGTGGGTGGTACCCTTATGGATCATCCATGTGGTATTGCCTTAGCTTTTCTAGAGAGGATGACCAAGATGAATCGTGCTTGGCACACGAGGGAGGCAGATGTTCCTACCATGGGGGTGACTACATCTATCTTGTCAAATGAGATACATCACAAGGAGTAGAAATGAGATAAAACTATGGATAAGATGAAGACGCAGGTTGATTTGTTACCTAAGCACGTAATGGGGGCTGGAAATACCAAGAGTGTGCAAACCATGAGCACTCTCGAGCTTAAATCTAGTGATCAGGGAGCTTTTACCATTGTGGATGGGAAGATTTGCTACTTTTCAATTGGTTATCGACCTGAGTATTATCGCCTGAGGGATGCGAATCAAGGTTGGATAAAGGATAAAAAGAGAGATGGCAATTAGAGGAATCATGAAAAAGAGGGTGATAGATACAACCACCAGAGTTCTAATGCATATATATCTCTTCCTAAGGCTGATGCTACTTTTCAACCTTCCACGAGCAACCCCGGGCAATCAAAGATCAAAGATATAATGTCTAGTGTGTTAAAAAAGGTTGAGTCAACCAATAGTGGAGTTAGTAAGCTAAAAAGTGAAGTCTCAATGCTTGACCAAATTGTGAGCTCTCACTCGGCCTCAATCAAGCATATCTAAGTGCAAATGAACCATTTATCCACTCAAATGAATCTGCGAATGAAAGGAACACTCCCTAGTGATACCATGGTAAATCCAAAAAATGATGGCCATGTCATGGCTATTGTCACAAGGAGCAGAAGAATAAGTGGTGTAGTGAAGAAGCCTAGTGTGGAAGTTGTTGTAGAGACAACGGTTGTAAGGGATGCTAAGATTGTGAATGAGAAGAATGATAAAGATCCAAAAGTTGTGGTGAAGCTTAGTGCATCCAACGTTCTTGTGAATGATGATTCTTGTGAAGAGGAGAAGGAGGTTGATGCTCCTTCTCAAGTTGCTATTGATATTGAGGAAGACACTCCTAGTTTTCTAAGTGTGCCGACCACACTACCTATGGGACCTCCTCCATACCCTCAAAGGTTGACCTAAAATAAAGAGGAGGATCAATTCAAAATGTTTGCCGACATGTTTAGCAAGCTTTCTATTAACATCCCTTTGGTCAAGGCCATAATGCAAATGCCTGGGTATGCAAAATTCATGAAGGAGCTTCTTAAGAAGAAGCGTGTTATTGACGTGGGTAGCATGGAGATCTCACACAGCTGTAGTGTTGTGATGACAAGCAATGTTGCTACAAAATGGGAGGACCCATGCGCATTTACCATACCTTCTACGATTTGACTGTTTTTATTCCGAAAGGCCTTATGCGACTTAGGGGAAAGCATCAACTTGATGCCCCTAGTCATCTTCAAGAAACTAGGCTTGGGTATGCCCAAACCTATATCTATGTGATTGCTCATGGCTAATATATCCATCAAATGTTTGGTAGGAATCCTATTTGATGTATTGGTCAAGGTTGACAAGCTCATCCTACCAGTCAATTTTTTTATTTTGGATTGTGAGGTTGATATAGAAGTGCCCATTATATTGGGGAGACCATTGTTAGCTACGGGAAGGGCCTTAGTTGATGTTGAACTCAGAGAACTTAAATTCTAAGTGAAAAGAAAAGTGGTGACCTTCAAAGTATGCCAATCCACAAAGCCTCTGGATTATCTTCTAGTGGTGTTAGTAATTGATAATGAGGGCAAAATGGTGTATGCCCGTAATGAGTTTGTAGTGAAAGAGATGCCCAAAAAGGTGATGTTTCCCCCTTGGCAACAAGATAATGTGACTAAGGTATTAATGGAGAAATTCCCATACTTGGAATAAAGCCACGCAAAGAGGATTGGCATGCCTTCCAATAATGATTAAGGATTGATGTAACATCGTCGAGCTGTGACGTAAAATCAAGCGCTTCTTGGGAGGCAACCCAAGTGTTTTTACTTTTTTTTGGTTACCTTTTGTTGTTTTTGGTGTGTTTGTAGGAATACATGATGAGGAAAAATGATCAAGTAGAAAAACAAAGCAAAAAGGGTATGTGAGGAAGGTCATGCGGTCCGCACAAGCCATGTGTGTGTCATATGGTGCAACGCACCCCAAAATAGAGAACTGGAAGAAAAATGTCAAGTTGGAGTTGATGCGCTCTTAGTTGTGTAGATCGCACAAGCCATTGTGCGCATCGCACCTCCAATGCACCATCAAGCAGAAAGTTGGGCCAAGTTTGGCCACGAAATCAGCTAGTGCAAAGTGAAATGCCACGTGCACAAGGTCTTGTGTGAATCTCTTGTCGCGGTGCACCAAGGTAAATTTTAAAATCTTGTTTGACCGACCCAACCTGGAGACCAACCTTGTGACCTTTTCTTCTTCTTTTCTCCTATTAAATCCGTCATCCTTACCTTTTTCTTCCATATTTCCCCTCAAACCTCTACAACTCTCTCAAAACTCCCCAAATATCCCTCAAACTCGCCCAAATCTTCTCCTCTCTCACCCCAAATCCCTCCGCTGCTGCAACACCACCTGTCGCACCGTATCTCTCAGGGTGAAAATCTTGGGTCTCAATTGTTGCACCCTTCCCTTCCTTGATTGACCTTAAAGTATTAAGTGCAATGCTTCTTTTATTGGGGGAGGTGGTTCTTATTTGATATTGCTTTTGGTTTGCCCGTGTTGGGCTTGGAGATAATTTTATTGCCCTTGTCTGACCTTGACTTCTTTATTCCCATTCCCCTGTTAGATAGTTTATTTGGCCCTTGTTGGGCATGCTTTGGATGATTGTGACATTGCCCTTGCTGGGCCTTTTCTTTATTTTAGTTTGTTGATTAGTGCTTAATTGCGCCCTCACCGGGCTTGCTATTTTAAAATTTTTGTGATATCGCCGAGTTGGTCTAACACGATCCCATTGTTTTACTACCCATGCCTTTCAAATGTGCTAGTGCCTATGCCGAGGCTTGTTTTCAATAGAATCATGAGCGCTTAATTTCGGAGTCTCCTTGTTAATAGTAGAGTAGCAATAAACTTCGAGAGTTTTCTTAATACCACGGTTCTTTCCCAAGGAGCAAAATGTTTTCTTTTATGTTACTTTTGCTTCTTTCTATGTCGAACTGGGTTGGTGGTTCCATATGATAGATTGAGAGGTGACTTTCTCAAAGGAAAATGCCAAGCTTTAGTTTTAATTTGAGTTCGTGCCTTTTTTGTCCTGAAATGGACCCACCAAAAAAAATTCTTGGCAAGAAGTTTTTGAAAATTGAGGAAAGAGGGAAAATGAATTTTAAGGAAAGCATTCTCTTGTCATGATTTTCACACACTCAGTTTGGCTTGATCGATTCATAAAAGAGTGTGTAATGAACTCGAAAAAACTTGTCAAAAGCTATTTGTCCCAATTGATTTTGAGACTAATGTTGGAAATTCATGTGATGTGATGCCTTGTGTGGTGATGCTATACTTTGATTCTTGTGAGTGCGTGTCATCTAGAACTTGCCCCTAATGTGATTCAAGGCAAAATCCTAGATGTAACCCATCTTGGAAGATAATCTTAGGCCTTTTTTGAATAGCTACTTCACCCAAATGACTTCCCTTGGAATTTACCTTAGTGAATCCCTTTAAGATTGTGACCTTTCCTTGGAACCTTGTTAACACCTTAACCCTTTTTGGAACTTCTATTCTTGTACCCATCCTCCCTAGTGGCTCAAAAGTTAAACATACGCTAAAAGTCAATGTTTTGGAGGGGGGGGGGGTTGAAATGATAACATAGGCAAATGCCTAAGTTTGGGGGTGTATGTACTCAATGTGGAGAAGAAAAGGAATGTACTTCAAGTGCAAGGTAGCACCTTATGTTGAATTAAAAATTGCTCCAAAAGACCAAATGCAATGAGCAAAATGATTTGAAAAAGAATTAGTGCTACCAAGTGAAGGTGAGACAAGGAGGATGAATGATCAAGATTGAAGGGAAAAGCTTGCATTGTGTGAGGTAAAAATAAGGTGAACTCAAAGTTTGAAAATGTGAGCGATGTTTGAAATGATAACAAAAGATCCAAATGCAATCCTCACCCTATACCTAGCCAACGTCATAACCTGCAAGTCCTTAGTGATTCGAGCTTTGTAACTCTACATTAGTGGAGAATTACATGAAGGGCAAGACTATGGTTCTACATTTGTGCACTTGAACTTCCTTGAGAGAGTGAGAGTCTTTTTGGTTCTCTTATAATCCCTTATATTGTGAATTGCATGATTATGAGTGGGATTCTTTCTTGTGGTGAGTGGCATCATGCACTCAAATTGAAACATGAAGTCTCTATTTCAATTGAGAGGAATGAATGAGAAAAGTTGTGTCGCAAATCTCGAGGGAAACCTTGATGGTCCTTGCCAATGACTTGAGAAGCTTAATCTTGTTTTGAATGGCAAATTCCCCTGTTTTTGAGTGAGAAATGAAGTCATTTTGATAAATGCTTTGAAATGAGCAATTTCCTTGATAATGTGGTGGTCCAAATTGGGATACGCATCGTAGTTGAGTCTTTTGTTTGAGTCTTTTTGTTTGTTATTTTTCTTAGTTTTTAGAATAGATTAATCTTTTGTGCATTGATTGAGTTTTAGAGCATAATTCATTCCTTACTTTGTGAGTATATTGCTTGAGGACAAGGAATAGTTTAAGTTTGGGGGTTTGAAAAGTCGGTAATCTACCAACTTATTGAACCTTTAGTCATGAATTATTGCTATGTTTTGATAATATTTAGAGGTTCTTATAGCCATTATTGATATGAATGCAGGTACTCTTGGTCAAAAGTAGAAAACAAGGAATTGAACCCAAAAGAGCTCAAAAGAAGTTGAAGCGTGATGTTGATCAAGGGAGATGAAGATTCTGCCAAAAGGTGCGGCCATCGTGTGACACGCACAATACTTGGTGTGGTATGCACCTCCCACTGCATGAAGCTCAGAAGAAGAAGAAGAAGAAGAAAAATTTTCTAAGGGGTGCAACAAGCACAATGCCTGGTGTTGTCCGCACCCCACTTTTCACAACACCTGAAGTTTAAGCCAAGTCACTGCTCCACTGAGGTAGAGCTATGTGATCCACACAATGAGACATGCAAAATGCATGTCGCAACGCACAACTCTCGAGGGGCATTTTTGTCCTCTTTTATGTGACAAATTGGGAACATTCTAAAACCCAATTTAGGCATAGTTTTTCAGAGTTTGGAACAGTTAGTTTTTGAGTATCGAACAAGTTTTCTCTCCTAAGGAAAGATAGAGAGTTTCACTCCATTCTCTCAATCTTCAACTTGGATTCACCATAGTAATGTAAGTTGATCTTCGATATTGGAAACTTCTTCAATTAATGAAAGGGAAATTGAATTACTCATTTGGTATTGTTTCTTATTCCTTTAGCATGAGTGGCTAAGTCTCATTTTCTAGGGGTGTGTTGATGATTGGTATTTGAAATTGGGTATGGGTCTTGTTTAATTGTGCTTATAATTGCTAAATTGATATGGGTCAAGTGAATTCTCCATGTTTTAACTCTAAAATTAATGATTGCAAACATTGATTAAAATTACTTGATTGTGTTCTTGCTTGAGAAAGAGGTCCATAATTTTGGATGAGAATTCACTAGTGGGTACTTGGGATTTCCACCTAGTTTGAGGCTAAAAATAGTTTAATCGCCGAAAACACCCATTTAAGAGTCTAAGCAAAAATAGTGTGACTTCCCCAAGCCTAAAATTGATTTGTTATTATTGACACCATGGTGCTTGAACAAAGACCACCGGAAATATGATTGTTGGATCGAAAGATTGACATTCATAATTAAAACTAATGCTATCCATTTCGTTTAACAAGACCTTGCACAATTAAGCAAGTACCCTTTCCCATGCTTAAGTCCAATCAGAAACATACCCCTAGTCGTCCTCTCTCTTGATACAAAATGGTGTTTACTTTATGTCTTTTGCTTGAATTTCAAATTGTGACAGATTTTCCAATTCCCTGATTTCCCCCTTTTTACTTTTATTTGTTGTTTGAACATTGGATTTATTGGTGATTGATATACGACAATCTATTAGGCAACTCTACCATTTCTCTGTGGGATCGACCCCGACTCTCTTCAATAATTATAAATTTTGTTTTGCTTAACGATCGCCTTCACCTCCGTATGGAGAGTGTTACTTGAGCATTATCATGATCGCTCCACAGGAGCGGCTCTAACCCTACAGCAGCGGCTTCATAGGAGCAGGCCAAGCTTCATAGGAGACAAGCTAGCTGATGTCACCAGGCTCTATAGGAGTGGCTAGTTTTTGCATGTGCAGCTCCACTAGTGCGAGCCAAGCTCTGCAAGAGCGGTTGCACCAGCACCTACTGTACCAACAATATCCAACACCAACCAAGTCCTTGATCGAATCCTTGGGATTCACTTAGAGTCCCGTGAACATGAACCAAACATGCTACCTAATTGGAAACAACATTCCAGACTCAACGAAATCGACTAAATGCCCAATGAAAGTCGTCTTGAATAAATGTTGACCGAAGTATAACCAAATTTTACCTAAGTACCTAAAATAATTTTGGAAGCCTCGAGACCCAAACTAAAGGTCTCACTAGCCTAAAATCTATGTTCCAGAGCTAGTGGCGCTACCAGAATTCCCATCCGAGCCTATTTACTTTAAATATTTACAAAAGTCAAATATTTCAACATTAAGAGTTCCAAAATAGGGAAACTCTTGTAAAACCTGCCTGATCACTTTGGGAAGCATCCCACCTATCCCATTAAGTCATATAAAAAGTGTAGAAGTGATGGGAAGGGACAAAATGGTAAAAATGCACAAAATTGAGGTAATGACCACAAGGGTCATTACAAATATTCTAACCAATGGAACTTTTATACAACCTTAACATAGAAACCAAGTCCTCCACCTTCCAGACACATAAATATGTTGAGATAATCACAAGCAAGGTATTATTTATCCCCAAGAACATATATTTTAGGTGAGTTGGAAGAAGCTTGAGTTCTAACACCAACTGCTCCTAGGTGGTTTTACCGAAGGAGTCTCTCGACTTTTCAAATCAATAAATAACTTTTTAGAATTGAACAAATAAGAACCAATGCAAACAGAGCATTGGCATTCTCCTTATAATCTTCCATATCCTCAGCATCAAAATTCATAATTATAGGAGCCAAGGTCTCTGCCATAAACTTTTCTTCCATCAAAACATCAACAACATCATTAATAGAGTCAATCACAGTGATGTCACTCATGTCCCTTGGCTGCTTTATATATTTGCAGACATTTAACACGACCTCTTAGTCATTCAACTTAAACCTCAGCTCACCACTCTCTACATCAACAATCGCTCTACAAGTGGCAAAACATGATCTACCCAAAATGATAAAGACTTCAAAATCCACCTTACAATCAAGAATAACAAAGTCCACATGGAAGATGAAATCTTCCACTTTCACCAATACATCATATAGGATACCAATTTTCCTATTCTGTAATGACCCATCCTATTGTTATAGTGTTTTTTAAGGTATAAGTACATGGTTAGAGTTATCCCTAGGATAAGAGTTGATAAAATCTCAAGCTAGGATTGTTTCTGACAAAAAATTGGGTTCTATGCGTAGGTGGTGATTCATATTTCATGGTGTAGTATTTAATGGTATAGTATCCATTGATGGATAGTAGAGTGGTATAGTTTCCCATAGGAAGTTTTAGGATGATAAACGAGTTTATGGAACTCCGGTTATAGCAGTTGTTATATTGGGATCCATCTGTGATATCTAGAATCAAGGTTTGTGTTGTAAAATAGAGTATTTTGGCTGAGTTCCCAAGTTTCTATTTCAAGAACCACTGCAGCGGATGAAATTCCACTGTGGTGAGACCACCGTAGCAGTCAGAGTTCCGCCATAATGAGCCTAGCAATATTCACCAAGGCTTGCCACAACAGTCTTTCTATAGTAAGAAAACAACCATTGGATTGAGATATAGGACACAGATTGCCTGAATTGAGTCAGTTTTTTGAGTTTTATTTTAGTTTCTCCCAAAACTCATTCTAGAGCTCCAAGAAGGCAATTTTCCTATGACTAAGGTGTTTTTCTTTGTTCAAGGTAAGTTATTCTATTAACCTCCTCGTTTAAAAATGCTTATCGTTGTAGAGTCATTGGAGAGTGCTTAATGATTGAAATTATGGGTTAGAACCCTAGGTCTATGAAATTGTGGGAAAGCCTATAGGTATGGGTGATTTTCATCTGAAATGCTTCTAGGGTGTAGATAAACACTTCCTAGCATGAATTTGGTATTCCTAAACATGAATTAGGATGATTTGGGAACCTTGAGTTCCATAAAAATGTGAGCTTTAGCATAAAAAAGGATTAAAGGGGGGAAATTGGAGTAGAATCTCCATGAATGGTAATCATGTGAATAATGTGGGACTAGTTAATGGTTTAATAACCCTTGGGGAACGCTATGGACCTAGAATAAGGGTAGATTTAGTGGTATGATTTTGTCATGACCCGATTTCTCAGTTAGAATGACACCTACAACCCCCTAGTAGACGAACCAATCCCTGTAGCCTGGAATGGTTAGTAATGGGCTACTACTTATCAAGCAAGCGGAAGAAAAAGTAATATAAGCGGAAGCAAGGGTTATACAAGAAGAAAAGTAACAACAGGAGTATACAAGGAAGCTAAAGCCAACCAAAGAACTGGTATCATAGCATATAAGAGCCAAAACTACATAAAAGGAGTACAAAGGGATACAAAATAATATATACATAACGTCTCCAAGTAGTAAGAGAGTACAAAATACAAAAGATAAACTAAAGTCAAGCTCTGGCCGCCAAGAGCTCACCCTCAGTCTGGACGGTCCAAAAGTCTCCTCGCACGAGTGTCCACGAGCTAACAACAAGGGCCCACACTAAGATCTGCACCATAAGATGCAGAGTATAGTATGAGCACCAAATGCGAAGCAAATAGTACCCAGTAGGTATCATAGGCCGACTGGGCACATATAAAATAAAAGAGCAGTAATAAGCTAAGTAGAAGCAGATAGTCACACAAAGCAACGAATAAGTACACGAAAACAATCACAGAAAGAGTACAAGCAGAAGACAATAAACATGGCTAGCTACTAGATATATACATCGGACACACAGGTGAAAGAAGGAAATAACACACCTAGGATCCTCGCAACAAATATATATATATATATATATATAAGGAGAGATTTAGAAATAGGCGGTATACCGGTAACCTCAAGTGGAAAGAGAAGGAAGAAGAAGAATAAAGATAGTCATGCTCGGAAACAAGATTTAATAACCAAACTAAGCATACTAATCTCAAGTCAAGAAACTAACAACCGGTAGTTCAAGAAAAACTTGATCAATATCCAACCTCATATGCAACCATGACAGGAATAAATATTGTGATAGAGTAACAATAAGTCTACCTACAGTCCCCCGGCTGCCCATACAACCAAAGAATGCAATCAAGTGAAAACAAATCCTCTGACCGCCCATACAACCAGAGCGTACACTCAGCAAAGAACAAACAAGGGTGAAATGTCACACAAAAGGATAATATTACATGATATGCTGAACTAAGTGTGATAGCAGTGTCATATGTTACCCCCTCTGGTACCACAAAGGTCTAATGGAGGCAAGATCCATAAAAGGGATTCCCCTGAGTACCTCTACTCCACCGTACACCCCCATCTTCAGTCACCCTAGACCCATAGCACTTGGTTCAGAATGGCAGGGTCCATGGAGGTCTACTCATAGACCACGTACTAAATCTCAAACCTCGATATAACAGTCCGAGATGTCACCGGATTCAAGGTAGTGACCAAATCTCGATAATGCATGCATGGATCCCATCCAGGTCTAAATCAGTGAAATAAGTCTAGAAAGAACCTTCAAGGGTGGTCGGGCATATCCGGGTCTAAAACAGTAGTAAATCAAGTCTGGTGCTTGGCTTTACCGAGTCTAATATCATTTCTCATCAGTAACAAAACAAGTCTTGCATGTCGGCTCAACCGGGTCTAGTATAAGTAGGAAAACTGTAATAAATTTATCTTTTAACCTTTCTTACCCCAATAAAATCAATCAAGACAATACCAAACTATTTCATAACCATTTTTACCAAAAACGGGGCCCCGAGGCCATGCAAGATTTAAAATTTTGTATAAAATAGGCCTGAAGCCAAAATCATAGTAAAATATGGTAAAAATCCCTTTATATGCATGGAAATGACATGCTCAAACACAAATAGCAACCCAACGGCTCACAATCAACCTATCGGCCCTGCACAGGCTCCAATCGCTCTACAACACAAATAGCCAGCCTAAAATCACAATAACGATGTTCGGGATGCATGGACATCCCCTGTGCCTTATCAATAATTAATAAGGAAGACCCCCCAAATAACCCACCATATATGGTCCAGAGTCAAAACAAGTCCACACAGGACCACATGGGTGATAATATCAATCTATGAAGAATACTACACACAACAGAGGAAAGAAATAAGACAGACATGGAAAAGCGGTCAAGGTCTGTGGTTCCAAGCTATAAAGCCCAATCCAAGGATGCCAATTAGTACAATTTTATCCTATATATGCAAAGTCTAAGGAGTTAAACCATAACCTACCTGTCATTCGATGACAAGCTGTTGGAACGACGATGTCCAAGCCTGAACCGCTTCGAGAACATCCGAACGGACATCAAACTATCAAGAACATAAGCTATACGTTAAATTGAGAATAACGATACCCATATTGCTATAATAATAGCTGCGTCAAAATTTGAGTTACCGGTGGGCCCGTGGGCCCTGCAACCCAAAGCCAAAAATGAAAGAACGTACAATGAGCACCACACTTCCGTAAGTGCATGCTCAGAGTATTGTAGGAATTTAACCAAGGGAAAGGGCTCAAACCATCCAGCCAACTATAAGAACAATATAGGAAACAAGGATGAGAATTCAACGGATTTAAGAAGATAAAACTTACCAATAATGATGGAGGGACGATCAAGGCCAAGGAATTTACACCCCAGTACCAAGAATTGAAGCAATTACAAGCTCAAGTGAGTTTGGAGCTAAAAACAATGGTGGAACCAGATTTTGAAGTGAAGAAGATGAAGTGAAAAGTTTATATACTTCCCAGGGGTCCTTCATCACGATCGCGAAGGGATCCCACACAGTCGCGATGACCACGTTGGCTAGACCATCGTGATCGCGAGGACTAGCCATACGGTCGCAAAGAATAAGGGAGAGCAAGCTTTATTGTGGTCGCGATAAGGAATGTCAAGATCGCGTAAAATAAGGAAACATGTGCTATATTGTGGACACAGGGAATGGGCTCGCGATCGAGATTTACGCCTGAGGCCTACACCTGCAACAGCACAACCTACAATTTCTAAAGCTTCGATGGGGCATTCCAGGCATAATCAGAACCCGATAATCAAAAACCAATTATGCTAATAGAGTGGAAACGATATTACAGACTCAAATAATTTGATGAAACTTTCATAGGAGGTCGTTTTAGAGGAATGTTGACCATAGTCAACACTAACTAAAACCAACTAACTAGCCAAAATGATCCTGGCTCACCCGGGAACCAAACCAACCACCAACCTAACCCAAACTCAACATTCCAGAGCTGATGGAATCATCGGATTTTGGATCGGATGCCCCGATCATCAAATGCTGACCAAAGTTACACTTCCAACTCCAAATGGCATGACAATAGAAAAAGCAACACAAAACCCATACTGGAAGTTCTCAGGCCCTGATTAAAGGTCCAACTAGACCAAACTCAACATTGTGGAGCTAATAGAACTGTTGGAATTCAATTCTGAGCATGTTAGCTAAGAATGTTGACTAAAGTCAATGAATTCCTAAGTTAAAGCTCTAAAATAGGAAAATAGTCATAACAACAAAATGAACGGCCAGGGCACCGAACTATCAGTCCCAACAGGCCATAAATGACTTGGGGCCGCTACAGGAAGTCTCTAACAGTATAAATGAGGCGCAAATGCAAAAATGACCAAAAAGGGTCATTACATTATCCACTACTAAAAAGGACTTTCATCCTCGAAAGTCAAGAAGAAGAAGGTACCTGAAGGCTCAAATAGTTGTGGATACTAGGCTCGCATATCTCTTTTTGTCTCCCAAGTAGCCTCCTCAACCGGATGGTGCCTCCATTGAACTTTCACAACCAGAATCTTCCTGGATCTCAACCTCATGACATCTCTAGCCATGATAGCAACCGGGTCCTCAACAAAGGCCAACCTCTAATCCAACTGAACCGTGTCCCACTACAAAACATGAGACTAATCTGGAACATACCATATCTATATCAAAACATGAAATACAGGTTGCATAGCTAAAAACATTGGAGGCAAAGCTCACTGATAAGCAACACAAACAACCCTCTGAAGAATCTCAAACGGCCCGATGTACCTGGGGCTAAGCTTGCCTTGCCTACCAAATCTCATCACGCCCTTCATGGGAGACACACGTAGGAATACCAAATCACCAACACTAAACTCCAAGGCATGAAGTCTATGATCAGCGTAGCTCTTCTACCTACTCTGAGCAGGTCAAAGTCTATCCTAGATCACTCTGCCTCTATTTAGTGACTCTCAAAGCAAATCTATACTTTGCGGCCCAGACTCCAACCTATCAAACCAACAAATTGGCAATATGTAATGCTTACCATACAATCCCTCGAAAGGTGCCATGTTAATGCTAGAATGAAAGCTATTATTATACGCAAACTCAGTCAAAGGCACAAACTGATCCCAAGAACCTCCAAAATCAAGAACACAGGCCTGAAGTATGTCCTCCAGGACTTGAATAGTCCTCTCGAATTGTCCATCTGTCTAAGGGTGTAAAGCAGTACTAAGATGAACCTTTGCACCCAAATCTCACTGAATAGCTCCCCACAACTGAGATGTGAACTGAGTGCCGCAATTTGAAATGATAGAAGTTGGGACCCCGTGCAACTGAACCACCTCACGAATGTAAATCAGAGCTAACCTCTCCGCACTGTAAGTAGTCTGAACCAGCGATAAGTGCGCTAACTTAGTCAGCCGATCAACAATCACCCAAATGGAATAGAAACCCCTGGAAGTGCATGGAAAACCAACTATGAAATCTATAGTAATCCCTTCCCACTTCTACTCAAGAATGGGAAGTCATTGCATCAAACCACAAGGTCCCATGTGCTCGAACTTCACCTACTGACAGTTCAAGCACCGAGATACAAAATCCTCTATGTCCCGCTTCATACCACTCTACCAGTAAATATGCCCCAAATCTCTGTACATCTTGGCTGCGCCAAGATGAATGGAGTATCTAGTACAATGTCCCTCATGGAGTATCAACTGAATCAAATCCCCAACTTTCAGAACACACAGTCGACTGTCAAACCTCAGAACTCCATCAAAATCTAGAGTCGCCCGGATGGCCTCACCCCGAACAACCTGACCTTGAAGGTCACACAATCGCTGATCCTCAAACTGTCAGCTCTGAATCTGATCAACTAGAGTAGAATGAACCTCAATACTGGCAAGAACTCTATTGGGATCCGACAAGTCAATCCTAACCAAACAGTTAGCCAAGGTCTAGATGCCCAAGGCAAATGGTTTCTCAGAAACTGAAAGTGAAGCTAGGCTACCCATACTTACCGCCTTTCGACTCAAGGCATCCACTACCATGTTTGCCTTGCCTGGATGATAAACAATAGTGAAATTAAGTCCTTCAGTAACTCAATCCATCTCTTGTACCTCGAGTTCATCTCTCACTGACGCGTAATGTACTAAAGACTACGATGATCGGTGAATATCTTGAAGTGAACCCCATACAAGTAGTGCCTCTAGATCTTGAGCGTGAAAACTACCGCTGCCAACTCCAAGTCATGAGTAGGGTAGTTGCTCTTATGAACCTTTAGCTTCCTCGATGCTTATGCAATCACATGACCCTGCTGCATTAACACACAACTAAGACAAACCTTGGAAGCATCCCAATAAATGAAAACTCTGGCCCTCAACCGGCAAAGTCAATACAGGAGCTGAAGTCAACAAGGACTTAAGCCTCTGAAAACTATCCTTGCACTGATCCGACCACTGAAATGGGACATCCTTCCTAGTCAGCAGGGGCAAGGGTGCTGCTATAGAATAAAATACCTCAACGAACCATCTGTAGTACCCTACTAACCTAACAAAGTTGCGAACCTCGAGTAGTAGGTCTCGGCCAATCACGAACCGCTAAAATCTTACACGGATCAATTCTAATCCCATCCTTAGAAACCACGTGTCCTAGGAATGTAACTGACTCAAGCCAAAACTCGCACTTTGATAATGTAGCATAAAGACGATGATATCTCAAAGTCTAAAGTACAATGCTTAAGTGTTGCTCATGCTTATCTCTACATTGCAAGAATATCAAGATGTCGTCTATGATAACTATTATAAAATAGGCCAGATATGGGCTAAGCACCTTATGCATCAAGCCCATGAATGTTGCAGGGGCATTAGTCAACCCAAAGGACATCACCAGGAACTCATAATGGACATAACATGTCCTGAATACTGTCTTAGGAATGTCCTCCGCCCTAATCCTCAATTGGTGGTAGCCTGACCTCAGATCTATCTTCGAAAACATGGTTCAACCCTGAAGTTGATCAAACAAATCTTCTATACGCGGTATTGGATACCCATTCCTCACGGTAACCCTATTTAGCTGCCGATAATCAATACACATCCACATCGACCCATCCTTCTTTTTAACAAACAAAATAAGAGCGCCCTAAGGAGATACACTCGGCCTAATAAAACCATTAGATAGCAAGTCTTGGAGCTGCTTCTTAAGCTCTCTCCACTCAGATAGAGCCATACGGTAGGGAGAAATTAAAATGGGCGTGGTGCTCGACTCTAGCTCAATAGTGAAATTAATAGCTCTCTCAGGTGGAAGGCTTAGCAAGTCGGTAGGGAATACAACTAGGAAGTCTTTAACCACAGGAATGGACTCAGCGAAAGAAAGGTCGGCACTAGCATCTCGGACATACACTAGATAAGCTAAACACCCGCGAGAAATCAACTTCCTAGCTCAAATACAAGAGATGATCCCAAATAGTGTGTGGCTGATAGAACCCTGCCACGCAACTAGGGATATGTCAGGCACGACTATGATAATTGTCTTGGCATAACAATCCAAAATCACATGGTGAGGGTATAACCAGTCCATGCCCAGTATCACATCGAAATCTACCATATCGAGAATCACCATATCACCTCAAGTCTCCAAATCACCCACAAATATCATACAAGATCTCACAATTTGATGTATTACTAAAGAATCTCCTACAAGGGTCAAAATAGATATAGGTATAGATAACGGCTCTCTAGCCAACTCCAAACAAGGCATAAAGTAGGCAAATAATACGAACAAGTGGATCCAGGATTAAATAATGCAAAAGCTGGGTGATGGCAAACAAAAATCATACCTGTGATCACAGCATTCGAGACCTCTTCCTCTAGTCTCTTAAGGAATACATAGAACTGACGATGACCTCTACCTAACCGACCGCTATCCCTACCACTTGTCTTGCCCCATGGGCCACCACATCTATCCTGACTACCACCTCCTCGAGTCGATGGCTAAACTGTGCGAATAGGCTGAGTCGACTAAGTGGCTGGCTGAACTATACCTCATTATGGGAAATCTCTAGCACAGTGACTGATAACACCACAATCATAACAAGACCCTAATAGCCTATATTGGTGAGATGAACTAGGAGAACATGTATGGCCACCACGGCCTGATGCCCCAAAAGTTGTACCTCTCGACGACTGACCACTAAAGCCCTGCTGGCTACTCTGACCCTGCTTATACTAAGACCCACCTGAAGACTGAAGTGAAGTCTAAACTGGTCAACTAGACTGACCCTTGTGCTGCTGTGACTAATACCCTCGGCCCCACTAGCTTGAACCTTTAACACCTTGACAAGAACCACTGTAGACACCCTGATATCGAGGTCTCTTATCCCTGGCCCTGGTGTCATAATGATGCAAATCCTCTACAATACAGGAACAGTCTGCAATAGCCTAGAATGATCGACCACTAGCAACCAATATCTCAGCTGGCTCTCTAAACTCTTACTGCACCCCCCAAACAAACCTATAGACTCTGTCCGGCTTGGTAGGCATAATCATGGCCCTAAATGGAGAAAGCTAATAGAAATAGGTCTCATATACTAATATAGTCATAGAACCCTGTATAAGTCTAGCGAACTGCTCCCTATGATTCTCCATGTCACTATATGGCAAGAACTTAGCCATAAAGGCTTTATAAAACTCGAACCAAGTTAATGGAGGTGACGATGATTGTCTGTAAGCAACCTAGGCCTTCCACCATAACTTAGCTAGGCCCTCCAACTGATATGTAGTGTATCCAATAGCGTGAGTCTCTATAAAACCCAGATGGTGCAACATCTCCTCACAAGTGGTAATGAACTCATGTGGAGCCTGACCAAAAGTACCAGCAAACCTCGGAGGTGCCAATATCTAAAATCTACCCAATGCCTTCTGCTCCATCTCTATTATAGCTGGGCTAGGAGAAAAAGGTTGTGCAACTAAAGGGACCAGAATAACCTTAGCATGGGTAGCCACGGTAGTAGGTTGTGCTCCTGAACTTAACGTACCCAGGTCTTCCCCTTGAGGGGATATTTGTTCTACCTCAGAAGGACGCTCTCCAATCTTACCCAAAAGATGTAATAGTAAACCCCGAATATTGGGTGACTGAGCTGGGCTGAAGCTAGCACCAAAGCGGGTGCTAGAATCGATACTGGAGCTGGTGGAACCTGGCTTGCCCCCTGGTCCACATGCTTCTCAGGAAAAAACTCTGGCTCATAATCATGTTCAAGCTTTATCTCAACTCTAGAAGCTCTAGTAGGTGCCGCTCTCAGGAAATCCTCGACCCCTACCTCTACAACCTCTTCGGCCCCTAACTGGAGTTGGAGGCTCATCCCTGCCTGACACCGACAACCTCGTACTAACCATCTATGGAAGAATGAACTAGAATAGGTAAGATTTCAAGAAACTTCCAAGGACTACGCATGATATAGAAGCAACAAGAGAGTCGTGTTTCCTAAGATGTCACTGTAGCATCTTGAAGACTGAGTACGAACGTCTTCGCATGATCTGTAGGACTCTACTAGACATTGCCTCCTATACTGATTAAATCAGTGAAACCTAGGCTCTAATACCAAGCTATCACGACCTAATTTATTGGTCATGATGATACCTACAACCCCCAGTAGGCGAACCAATCCCCATAGCCCAAAATAGTTAGTAATGGGCTACTACTTATCTAGCAAGCAAAAGAACAAGTAATATAAGTGGAAGCAAGGGTTATACGAGAAGAAAACTAACAACATGAGTATACAAGGAAGCTTAAGCCAACCCAAGAACTGGTATCATAGTATATAAGAGTTGGAACTACATAAAAGGAGTACAGTGGGATCCAAAATAATATATACATAACGTCTCCAAGTAGTAAGAGAGTACAAAATACAAAAGATAAACTAAAGTCAAGATTTGGCCGCTAAGAGGTTACCCTCAGTCTGGACGGTCTAAAAGTCTCCTCGTGAGAGTGTCCATGAGCTAACGACAAGGGCCAACACTAGGATCTGCACCAGAAGATGCAGAGTGTAGTATAAGCACTAAATTCAAAGCAAATGGTACCCAGTAGGTATCATAAGCCGACTGGGCACATATAAGATAAAAGAGTAGTAATAAGCAGAGTAGAAGCAGATAGTTAAAGAAAGAAATGAATAAGTACACGGAAGCTAGCACAGAAGGAATACAAGCAGAAGACAATAAACATGGCTAGCTACTAGATATATACAACGCACACACAGGTCAAAGAAGGAAATAATGCACCTGGGATCCTCCAAACAATAATATATATAAGAGGAGAGATTTAGAAATAGGCGGTATACCGGTAACCTCAAGTGAAAAGAGGTGGAAGAAGAAGAATAAAGATAGTCATGCTCGGAAACAAGATTTAATAACAAAACTAAACATACTAATCTCAAGTCAAGAAACTAACAACCAGCGGTTCAAGAACAACTTTATCAATACCCAACCTCATATGCAACCATGAAAAGACTCAATATGGTGATAAAGTAATAATACATCTACCTAAAGTCCCTCAGCCACCTATACAATCAACAAATGCAATCAAGTGAAAATAAACCCTCCAGCAGCCCATACAACCAGAGTGTACATTCAACAAATAGAAAACAAGGGTGGAATCTCACACAAATGGATCATATGACATGATATGCTGAACTAAGTGTGCTAGCAGTGTCGTATGTTACCCCCTCCAGTACCCCAAAGGTCCAATAGAGGTAGGATTCATGGAAGGGATTCCCCCAGTACCTCTACTCCGCCGTACACCCCCTCCCCCCTCTGGTCACCCTCGGGCCGTAGAACTTGTTATGGAATGGCAAGGTCCATGGAGGTCTACATATAGACCATATAATGAATCTCAAACCTCGATATAACAGTCCGGGATGTCACCAAATTCAAGCTAGTGACCAAATCTTGATAAGGCATGCATGGATCCCATCCAGGTCTAAATTAGTGAAATAAGTTTTAAAAAAAAAAACCTTCAAGGGTGCCCGACCATATCCGGGTCTAAAATAGTAGTAAATCAAGTTCGGTGCTCGACTTTATCGAGTCTAATATCATTTCTCATCAGTAACAAAACAAGTCTAGAACCTCGGCTCAACTAGGTCTAGTATAAGTAGGAAAACTATGATAAACTTCTCTTTTAACCTTTCTTACCCCAAGAAAATCCAGCAAGACAGTACCAAACCATTTCATTATCATTTTTACCGAAAATGGGCCCCCGAGGCCATACAGGATTTTAAAAACCATATAAAATAGGTCCAAAACTGAAATTGAAGTAAAATATCATAAAATTCACTTTATATGCTTGGAAATGGCATGCTCAAACACAAATAGCAGCCCAACGGCTAACAATCAACCTATCGGCCCTTCATAGGATCCAATCGCTCTACAGCACAAATAACCAGCCTAAAATCATGATAACAATGTTTGAGACTCACGGAAACCACTGAATATCCACTATCTATGATCCAGAGTCAAAACTAGGCCACATAGGACCATAGGGTTGATAATCTCAATCTACGAATAATACTACACACAACGGAGGAAAGAAACGTGGCGGACATGGAAAAGCGGTCAAGGTCTGTGGTGCCAAGCTAATAAAGCCAACCCAAGGATGCCAATTAGTACAATTTTATCCTATATATGCAAATTCTAAGGGGCTAAGTCGTAACCTATCTGTCGTCCGATGACAAGCTACTGGAACAATGATGCCCAAGCCCGAACCGCTCTGAGAAGCTCTGAAAAGAAGTCAAACTATCAAGAACATAATCTATATGTTAAAATAATACTAATGATACCCATATTGCTATAATAATAGCTGGGTCAAAATTTGGGTTACTAGCAGGCCTATTTGCCCCGCAACCCAAAGCCAAAAATAAAAGAACGTGCAATGAGCACCACACTCCCGTGAGTGCATGCTCAGAGTATTGAAGGAATTTAACTAAGGGAAATGGCTCTAACTAGACAGCTAACTATAAGAATAATATAGGAAACAAGGATACAAATTCAAAGGATTTAAGAGGATAAAACATACCAATAATGATGGAGGAACGATCAAGGCCAAGGAATTTACACTCCAGCACTAAGAATTGAAGCAATTACGAGCTCAGCTGAGTTTTGAGCTAAAAACAATGGTGGAACCAAATTTGGAAGTCACGAAGATGAAGTGGAAAGTATATATACTGCCCAGGGATCCTTCATCGCTATCATGAAGGGACCCGCCAGAGTCACGATGACCTGGCTAGAACATCGCGATGGTGAGAACTAGCCACACAGTCATAAAGAACAAGGGGGAGCAACCTTCATCTCGATCGTGACAAGGAATGTCACAATTGCGTAGAGTAAAGAAACAAGTTATATATTGCAGTCGCAGGGAATAGGCTCGCGATCGCGATTAAGGCCTAAGTCCTGCACCTGCAATTGGAAAACCTGTAGTTTCTAAAGCTTTCATGGGGCATTCCGGGCACAATCGGAACCCGATACTCAAAAACCAATAATAGTATAGAGTGAAAACGATGTTCCAGACTCAACGGATTCAATGAAACTTCCATACGAGGTCATTTTGGAGGAATGGTGACCCAAGTCAACACTAACTAAAACCAATCAACTAGCCAAAATAAATCTGGCACACTCAGGACCCAAACAAACCACTAACCTAACCCAAACTCAGTATTTTAGAGCTGATGGAATCATTAGATTTTGGATCTGATGCCTCGATCATCGAAAGCTGACCAAAGTTACACTTCCAACTCCAAATGGACTGAAAATAGAAAAAGCAACACAAAACCCACACTGGAAGTTCTCAAGCCTTGACTAAAGGTCTAACCAGACCAAACTCAATGTTCTAGAGCTAACGGAACTATCAGAATTCGATTCCAAGCATGTTAGCTAAGAATGTTGACTAAAGTCAATGAATTCCTAAGTTAAAGCTCTTAAATAGGGAAACAGTCATAACAGCCAAACGAATGGCCAGGGTACCAAACTATATGTTCCAACAAGCTATAAATGATTTTGGGCCACTATAAGAAGGCTCTAACAATACAAAAAAGGCACAAACGTGAAAATGACCAAAAGGGTCATTACAAATTTAGTGCATTATGTTATGTCCTGAGAGATATAAACTTGGAATCATGAGATGATATTTCTTATTCAGATTGCAAGTTCTTGAATGTTAAAAACTCTTAGTGACTTATATAATTTGGTTGCAGATAGTATTTGGCTTGTTTTGAAATGATTCCTTGTTGAGTGAAATTTTTGCTAGGTATTGATGTCCTATTTACATGTGGTTTAATTTATTTGTATACTTGTTCTAAATTGGGTCCATCTATGAGGCCTATTAGTATATAGTGATTTGTACTGATACTACCCTATACTCTTATTTTGTTGAGTGTAGACCGTATTCTAAAGACTCGAATGTGACCTTATCTCTAACGGTGATAGCTGATTTGATCTAAGAGTGAGCGGTACATCTTTAGGCTACTATGGATCTTCATATTGGTTCTTGCCCCTCTTTCGGGCAATGAAAATTTTCCTAATTATTATTAGATTTTTGTTATCTTAGACATGGCTTTTGGATTTAGAGTTCTTGTACAATGACTTTCGGGTCTTGGGGAATGTATTATATAGTTGAAAATTTTGCACTTAATATTTTTTAATTTTTGATTATTTTTGATTATTTTTGTTATTAAAGTTGGTTTTATTATTATATCATCTAAAAATGGCTAATTGACTGGGTTAAGGTTTGGGTTATATAGTTCTCTCACTAAAAGGTTAGTGTGGGTGCCACTCACAATTATTTGGGTCATGACAAAGTTTGTATCAGATCCCCAGGTTCACTAATTTTGTTGTACAAGAACATGTCTAGTACAGTCTTGCAGAATGGTACAAAGATGTTTGTACTTTTCTTTAGAAGGTTACAAGACACTTGGAAAACTCAAATTCGTTTTTCTTCTGTGTCATTACTTGATTTTAATTGGTATCTGGTGATCCAAATGGATATCTAACTTCTTTTAGTCTTATCCTCATAGATGAAGAGAATATGTGCATCATTAGAAAGAGTAGAGGTACCAAAACTGGTTGTTGGAGTTGTGATTTATAATAGGGGACAAGTAAGAGAAAGAGGTAGATGAAAGAGAGTAGCATCTGCCAGGGGTTGGGCTCAGGCCACGAGAATGGCTGAGGAGAGGTTAGTATTTCCTCCCCCATGATAGGACATTCCTGAAGTTACAGATGGTGAGGTGATACCAGTTCAAGAAAATGAGGTAGCACCAGTTCAGGGAGGTGCAACACCGATTAAGATGTCTTTGGCTATGATTCAGAAGGTTTTGAGTTTCTCGAGTGGGTTATCAATGACTAGGGCTACACTTTCAGTTCCCACTGTGCATCATTTAGGGGTGCAACATGTTATTATTGTAGCTACTTAGATGGATCAGGCATTAAAGACAAGTATTATCCCAAGAGAGTTAGCGATGACCAAGGATCAGCACAATTTATTTTGTAAGTTCATTAAGATGAAGCCTCCGGTCTTTTATAGTCTTAAATTTGAGGATGCATACGAGTTTATCATTGACTTCTATGAGCGATTTCATAAGATGGGGATAATTAAGAGATATGGAGTGGAGTTTGTCACCTTCAAGCTTCAGGGTGATGCTAAAATATGGTGGAGAGCCTTTGTGGACTGTAGGGCTGCTGGGTCACCTCCATTAGCTTGGCATCAGTTCTATTCAGTATTTTTAGAGAAGTATGACCCACATACTTTGGGGGATAGAAGGAGAGATGAGTTTTCCAGTATAGAGTAGGAGAGTTCATCATTTATAGCCTATGAGGCTCAATTTTATTCGCTCTCTCATTATTTGTGGTAGTTGATAAATACTGAAAAGGGAAGGATTTACCATTTTGTTAGAGGGTTGAACATAGTTCTCCTTATTTTATCTCTACAGATGGTATCCTTCGGTGGGTCCTTTCAGGAGGTGATTGAGTTTCTGAAGAGTGTTGAGGGTGTGAAACAGGAAATTTATGCAAAGGTGGGAACAAAGAAGTCCCGAGTAGGGGGCAACTTCAGTGGTTCATAATCTAGGGGTCAGAGTTCACAAGGGTACTCTGCATGCCCTATTCAATTAGATATACAGGTGTCAACTGGGGGTCCATCGGGGTCCAGCTAGCCTTCTCCAGACTTTGGAGGTTATCTTATTTTTTCTGCTTTAGCACAACGACACAACTTGGAATGAGTTTGCTACGAGTGCGGTGAGGTTGGTCATATTTAGAAAAATAGTCCTAGGTATTGGGAGGTTGGTCAGTCATGCCAGCATCAAGCTCCTCGAGCTCTAGCTCCAGCATGTAGAGGAAGTAATGATTATGGTAGAGGCTATCTGTAGGGAGGGCTCAATGGTCACCATGCAGGTAGGGATGGAAACCAGCCTAACAGAGGTGGTGGTCATACATATCAGTTTGGTACTTATCTCGGTAAGGGTAGTGCATAGGCAGGTGATAGGGCCCATTTTTATGCTTTTCCAAGTAGGCCTTGAGGCAGAGGCATCCGATGTGGTGATCACAAGTACTACATTTTTTTATGAATGGATGGCTACTGTTTTATTTGACCCTGGTTCTACTCTCTCTTATGTATCTGATGGTTTCATTGTGGGGTTGGACATAGTGTGTGAATTAAGTGATTTTCCTATTCATGTGTCAACTCTGATTGGTGATTTTGTGGTTGTTGATAGAATTTATCATGCTTGTCCTATTATGTTTAAGGGGCAAAAAACCTGGGCAGATTTCGTGATTTTTGATATGGTGATTGACATCATTCTAGGAATGAGTTGGTTGTCTCCTCATTATGCTATTTTAGACTGTCATGATATGACTGTAATTGTGGCTATCTCGAGAATAGATAGACTTGAGAGGGAGAATAATTATAGTTCTGCTCCTATGAAATTGATCTCTTTTTTTCATGCAAAGATTTTTATAAGGAGGAGGTGTCAATCATTCTTAGCATATCTTCGGGACACTAGTGTAGAGGTCCCACCTATTGAGTCAGTGTCCATGATGCATAATTTTCAAGAGGTGTTTCCTGTGGATTTTTCGAGCATGTCCCTAGACCGCAATGTTGAATTTTGTATTGATCTAGAGTCGGGTACTATTCCTATTTTTGTTCCCTTTTTAGGATTGCACCTGCTGAGTTAAGGGAGTTAAAGGCTCAGTTGCAAGAGTTGTTGGGTAAAGGATTTATCCATCCAAGTGGCTCCTCATGGAGTGCTCCTGTCTTATTTGTTAAGAATAAAGATGGTAGTCTAAGTATGTGCATAGACTATCGGCAGTTGAATAAGGTTATAATTTGTAACAAGTGTACTCTTTCGATGATTTGTTTGACCAGTTGTAAGGGTGCATCCGTCTTTTCTAAGATTGATTTGAGGTTCGGATATCATCATCTAAAGATTTAGCCCACTGATATTCCTAAGACTAGATTCCTGACCAGATATGGGCACTATGAATTTCTAGTGATGTCTTTTGGGCTAACTAACGCTCCAGCTACTTTTGTGGGATTGATGAATAGAATATTTAAGACATATTTGGATTCATTCATGATTGTTTTCATTGATTACATCTTAGTTTATTCTAAGAGTAAGGAGAAACATGAAAATCACTTATGAATTATTTTAGGTTTGCTAAAAGAGAAGGAGTTTTATGCAAAATATTCTAAGTGTGAATTATGGTTGGCTTTTGTGTCCTTTTTGGGGCATATGGTTTCTAAGGAAGGGGTGATAGTAGACTTGAAAAAGATTGAGGCAGTTAAAAATTGGGCTATGCCCACTACAGTGATTGAGGTTCATTACTTTATGGGGTTGCCAGTTATTACTGCAGGTTCATAAAGGGGTTTTCTTCTATTGCTACTCATTTGACCCGTTTAACTCGGAAGGTGGTACCATTCATTGGGCAGATAAATATGAGGAGAGCTTCCAAAAGCTCAAGACCCTATTGAATATAGCTCCAATTCTTGCCTTGCTAGTGAAGGGTAAGGATATCATTGTTTATTGTGATGCCTTACATTCTGGGTTAGGTGTTGTTTTGATGCAGGAAAAGAACATTATTGCCTATGCTTTGAGGCAATTGAAGGTTCATGAGAAGAATTATCCTACTCATGAATTAGAGTAGGCTATTGTGGTTATTGCTCTTAAGATATGGAGCCATTACTTGTATAGGTTTTGTTGTGAAGTATTCTGAGACCATCATAGTTTACAGCATGTATTCACATAGAGGGATTTGAATTGGAGGCAGCATAAGTGAATGGAGTTACTTAAGAACTATGATATCACCATTCTATACCATTCGAGTAAGTCCAACGTAGTAGCCGATGTATTAAGTAGAAAATCCAAAAGTATGGGTAGCTTGGCTTATTTAAAGGCTACTAGACGTCTGTTGGGTAGAGAGATCCAGCCTATAGTTAACAATTTCATGAGACATGAGTTGTTAGACATGGGTAGATTGTTTTCATGTATTGTGTAACACCCCATAAATTTCAAGCCTAGACTAAGTTCGGAAAACCAGAAAAAAATTAAGTTTCCAAGAACCACGGTTCAAGATCACGGATCGTAGTTTGGAACCACGGTCCATCATCTCAACCATAGTCCTAATTCCAGTAGAACCCCATTTCATATCTCATGAACCATGAGATAGATCATGGACCATAGTTGAGAACCACAATTCATCCTGTCACTCATGGTTTCCCTCATCAGAGGATCATCAGTCCAGGGCTAAGCAACCACGAGTCACACGATGAACCGTCGTTCAGGACCACGGTCTATCCTGAGGACTCGTGGAAAAAGAACATCAGGGGATCCTCAGTCCAAGCCCCAGGAACCACGAGTCACACGATGAACCATCATTTAGAAGTACGATCCGTCCTGTAGAGTCATAGTTCCTCAGATCAGAGAACCCCCAAGACTCCTGGGCAGGACCACGACTCAGTTGACGGTCCGTCAATAGGTTTTTAAGGGGGGCAGCTTCTCCCCATAAAAGAGAAGAATTCCCCTTGCTTTCTTTTTGCTCTGCTCGTGCATGTCAAGGAGTACGGTCCATCAAACCAAGTCGTGATCCCTGAGTCGCGAATTTCAGCAGTTTTTCTAATTATTTTCCAAGGGCATTCCAGACTTTTCCTCTCTTTTAATACCTAGGCTACGTCATTTTGACTACTCTAAGCCTATTTTATTAGTCAAAAACTATTGAATACTTTCATTATCCTAAATTCATCGGACTTAGAAAGAACAGAGGAGAAATAAATGATAGTTTTCTCTCAAGAACAAACAGAGGTCTTCATCAGGTTTAGCCCCAAAAATCCACGGATTTCTCCATAGTTTTCATCACCAGGTATGTGGGATTTCACTAGTGGGTTCCTTTCACCCATTAGGTCCCTAGAATTCAGTAGTTCCTTCAGTTTCTCCATCAATGATTAGACCTAGGGTTCAAAAACCTTAGAATTTTCCTTACTAATCAGATGCTATAATTCATGTGATGCTTAGTCCAAATTCCTTGGAGGATTGCTACAGTTCATGTCTAGAATCCAGAACCCTAGTCTGTCATAATTTTCAGTACTTCAGAAATTATTCTTGCTAGGCATGTCAGTCAAGAAATCATGTTTTAGAACTTAAATGTAATATCCTTCAGTATGTATATGTTGCATTCTCAGTTAATTATCACAATTTTGAGCTATCTATTATTTCAGCGCATTGTTGTTTATATTCAGTTGGGAGTAGACTTAGTACCGAGTGGATGAGGGGATGAAGACATAGCTGTTAGCTTAAGACCTTTAGTAGCGGTCCCCAAGTCCCAAAACTACGGCGCCACCATAGGTATAAAGGGAGTCAGCTCTCAGACTTGCTTATACCCTTGGCAAGGTATGAACACCCTCCCATCCAAGGTTACAGGTTGGCCCCATAGTTAGCTCAACTTGGGGTATGTCGGTTAATAGTATCTCTCACAGACAGATTCATGATGCATTGACCATGTACTCAGTATTTATTTTACTATTCAGTTCAGCATGTTATATTCATGATTTGTACTTCGTCATTGTATTCAATTCAGCTTTCAGTTATATTTCAGTGTACCTATTTCTATGTTTAGTTCTTTATTTCCTAGCTTAGTATATATCATTCATGCTCAGTACATCAAAGTACTGACGCATACTTTTGTGCTACATTATTTTATGATATAGGTTCAGGCGCTCAGCATCCAGACCGCACATAGTCAAATTTTAGTCCATACTCAGCAGCTAAGTGGTGAGTCCTCATAGTTCGAGGATGATAGGCATGCTTTACCTTTAGTATTTACTTTTCAGTTTTAGTCTTGTTAGAGTTAGCTGGGGGACATATCCCAACAACTCATATCAGTAGAGGCTTTCAGACATAGACTAGATTTCAGTAGTTGTTAGTGTTGTTTCAATCAGCACTATACTATTTATATATCTCATATATTCAGAGATTTGGGTTCTTCCCATTTTTGTTATTAAATTGTTTTAGCTTCCGCACAGTGCATATTTTAAAAATTGAACTTGTATAGATATGCCATGCCATGGGTTAGCTTGGGGTCACTTGTGACACTAAGCATTGTGTCGCATCCAGGAGGTAGCCTCGGGGTGTGACAAACTTGGTATCAGAGCATCAGGTTTAAGAGTCTTAGGATGTCTGAAAGTCATGCCAAGTAGAGACTTCTTCATGGGTGTGAAGCGCGCCACACTTATGGGTGAGAAGCTATGAGACGTCATTAGGAATAACTTCCCTTACTTTTTTTCCAGTTAGTGCTATAGAGTGTAAAATCTATTTAATTTCCTTCTATTTTAACTCATGCTCTTTGTATTTCAGAAAAATGCCTCCCAAAAGAGCTAACGCTAGGAATTAGCCAGCAGCAGCTCCAGTAGACCCCTTGAATGAGCAAGTCACACATGCCGAATTTAGGGATGCCTTCCAAGTGCTAGCTTAGGCCATGACCGCCCAGGACAACCAGCAGGCTGCAGCGCTAGCTCCACCTCAGACTAACACTGCTGCAGCAAGTGTCCGGGATTTCACTTGGATGAACCTTCCTGAGTTTCATGGGTCCAAGTCAGAAGTGGATCCCCAAGAGATTTTTGATGATATTCAGAAGGTGACAAAAATTATGGGTGTAACTCCAGTCGATGGTGCAGACTTGGCGGCCTATCAGTTGAAGGGAGTGGCCTACACGTGGTACCAACAATGGAAGGAATCTTGTGGTGCCAATACATGACCAGTGACTTGGAATCTTCTCAAGACAGGTTTTTTGGATTGGTTCTTCCCACTAGAGCTCAAGGAATCCAAGGTTCAGGAATTCATCAATCTGAATCAGGATGACATGAGCGTGAGGGACTATGCTCTTAAGTTCACTCAGTTAGCCAAGTATGCTCTAGCGATAGTAGCTGACTCCAGGATCTTGTTAATGCTTGAATAAACAAGCTATTGTATATTGAACTTGATTAAAGAAAGTTGTGATGACAAAATGTAATTGTAATTTAGTGCACTATGTCATGTCCTGAGAGATAGAAAATTGGAACTATGAGATGATATTGGTTAAGGGGTCGGGTACCATGTCAGTATGAATATTGATATTTATTTTATTGTTATTGATCAGTTACCACACTAGTACAGTACATGGACCCTGGTGTGTCCCCTGCAGGTCATGACTAGTTGGGTAGAAATAAGTCCCTTTAGCATGTGTGTACAACTTAATGTTTTAAGGTATAAGTTAGTATAAAAACCGGGATAATAATGAAAATAAAGGAAACCCAAATGTGGGAATGAGGAAGGAATAGACCCATGTTATGATTTTGCTTATTGAGATTGTAAGTTCTTGAATGTTAATAACTCTGTGTGACTTATATGATTAGGTTGCAAACACCATTTGGCTTGTTTTGAAATGATTCCTTGTCGAGTAAACTATTTGTTGGGTATTGAAGTCCTATTTACCTATTGTTTAATTTCTTTGTATACTTGTTTTAAATTGGGTCAACCTATGATTCCTAACAATACGTGGTGATTTATATTGATACTACCTTGTACTCTTCTTTTGTTGAGTGTATACTGTATTTCAGAGACTCAGACGCGATCTCATCTCTAGCGATGATAGCTGATTCGATCCAAGGGTGAGCACTACATCTTCAGGCTGCTATGGATCTTCATATTTGTTCTTTCCCTCTCTATCGGGCAATGAAACTTTTGAGTTCTTGTACAATGACTTTAGGATCTTGGGGAATGTAATAGATAGGTAAATATTTCCACACTTAAATTTTGTTAGTTTTTGACTATTTTTGCTATTAAAGGTTATATTATTATTATATCATCTAAAATGGCTAACTGACTAGGTTAAGGTTTGACTTAGATAGTTCTCCCACTGGAGGGGGGTTAGTGTAAGTACTACTCACGTCTATTTGGGTCATGACATCTTCTTAGTGCGATTAGCCTTCAACAGCCGCATGCTCATCAGTCTAATGGCTCCGAAGACCAATTTCTTAAAACTTTTAAGAGGCATCAAGTTGATGCTTGCACCCAAGTCATAGAGGGATTTTGCAAACTTATACGCCCCACTAGTACAAGGAATATTGAATGCAACAAGGTCTTTCTTCTTCTATGCCAATGAGTTTAAAACAACAAAACTACAATGGCGTGTATTATCAACAGGCTCAAAACTCATAGTCCTCTTCTTTTTAACTAGGTCTTTTCTAAACTTCGCATATCCTTGTATCTATTCTAGATAATCCACCGATGGAATATTTATGAACAACTGCTTTAACATAGAAATAAATTTCTGAAATTTTTCATCTTTCACTTTCTTTTTCAAACTTTAGGGAAATAGAGGGGGTGGTTTCGGTATTGGATTCAACACTTTTGAAATAACATTCTCTTTCCCCTCTACTATTGAGTTTTTCTTTGCACCAATCAGAGACTTACCAGTTTCCTCAAGATCAGCCTCTATAATAGCTGGCTTCTCAGCAATAACTGACTCTTA
The DNA here is from genome assembly GCA_003996215.1 of Jaltomata sinuosa. Lineage (NCBI taxonomy): Eukaryota > Viridiplantae > Streptophyta > Magnoliopsida > Solanales > Solanaceae > Jaltomata > Jaltomata sinuosa. The sequence continues at coordinate 42,848 of QJPP01005764.1, forward strand.
CTTGTCCTCTGCTTCATCAACTACTACCCAAGAATCTGTAGGGGCCTCCTCTTTCTGATCTTCTACAACCATTTCTACCTTATCTCCCAACACTCAACCTCTTTTTGCATAGTAACCACGGTACTTTGAATGTCATTTTTAGGATTCAGCATGGTGTCACTTTTCAATGTACCTCTCTGTCTCAAATTTAAGGTTGTTGCGATCTGACTCATTTGTTGCTCTAATTGCTTAATGGAAGTAGAGTAAGAATTTAATAAATGATTCATATTTGACAAATCAACTTTTATTTCCTTGATTTCTGAATTAGTAGACTCAACTCTCTTCAGAAGTTTTGTTAACATCTCTTCCATATTTGACCTAGTAGGGTCATTAGCTGATAGTTGATTGGATTTCTTTTCTCTACCCCTAGGAGGAACATACGTACCATTATGGTTGTTTATATAGCCTTGATCCCTATCTCTCCAGTTACCCTGATCTCTATTGCGCCAATAAGACCTCTCATAGTTGTTCTCCCTGTCATTGTTCCAACCTTGATTTCCTTCACTCTGTCGCCAAGAATCTTGGTTAAATCCTTAGATGTTGGGTCAGGGACCCCCTTCTAATTATTTAGATAATGTGCCTCCTCATCATAGTTTGAATAGTAATCCTCATTGTGAGGTTCCTTATCATAAAAACCCACTACATTGACCTTCTGAGTACTAACTTTAATTAAATGCTTAGTGATCAAGACCATTTGGGTTTTTAGTTGAGCCATGTCTTGATCACGAGCTTCTTCACTTTTCAATTGTTCTGCAGACATGCCCTTATACTAGCCAATGTTTCTGAATTCTGACTCTCGAGTGTGACATGCCCTATTGATATTGGTCAGTTTGTCCATAATCTCACTAGCCTCACTGAATGTGTGCTCTATCATAGTACCTTTCATGATATTATTTTCCACTGACTTGTTTATTGCATCCTACAATTTGGAGAAAACCTCAAGGATCACCTGATTAAGCAATTTGTGATTCAAGCATTGCTTGATTTCTTTTTATACCTCAACCAGGCCTCATGTAGTGCTTCCCTCGGCAATTGTCAAAAATTATTTATCTCATCTCAAAGTTTTATCATACGGGATAGTTGGACGAATATTTCAAGGAATGCTTCTGTCAGCTCATCCCAAGTAGTAATAGAGTCATCTGGCAGTTCTCCCAACAAAGTAGTGGCCTCTCCCATTAATGAGAAAGGGAGAAACCTCAAACAAATTGCTTATTGGGAGATGTCTGGTAACATATACGCCTTGCAGATTTTTGAGAATTTCTTAAGGTGTTAATTGGGGTCTTCATGGCTCATTCCCCCAAACAACCCTTTTATAGTGAGCAAGTGCATCATGTACTAGTTATGTCAAACTTGGCATTTTTGTCGAATGGAGGAGGTCGAATAGCACCTGAAAAATCAACTTGCTCTAGATCATTCTCCCCCTTCTTAAATGCAAATTAGGCACAGTTGGGATGGTATTGCCTAGCTGGAAGCAAACCTTGCAAAGGGTTATGCATGTTTTAAGCAGCAATAACTGCGACACATTGAGCTTTAAGACCAGTTGCAGTAGCAGCGGCTGCAGCGCATTGAGCTTTAGTCAAGGAGTCCCCGGTGCTCAGCCATCACTCCTGAAAAAAATAAAAACAAAAATAAAGTAATATAAGAAATAAGGACTATAAGTAGAATAAAGCATTAACAGACAATTTCTAAACCATATTCTCTGGCAACAGTATTAAAATTTGATCTGCCTAAATTATACCTCCAAAAAAATATAAAGCGATCATTGTAAAATATAGAACCTAACAAGGTTAGGCTTAAATCCCACAGAGAATATGGAGAGAAATTAATCAAGAGTGCAATTCAAACTTGTCACGACCCGATTTCTCGGTCATGATGGCACCTAAAACCCCCTGTAGGTAAACCAATCCCCGTAGCCCAGAACAGTTAGTAATGGGCTACTATCTAGCAAATAAGGGAATAAGACGAATAAAATAGATAACAGGGATATAAATATATACATATGCGGAAACTAAACCAAACCCAAGACCTGGTATCATAGTACAGAGCCAAACTACATACATGGAGTGCAAATAAACAAAAAGAATATATACAGATGTCTCTGAAAGGTAATAGAGTACATGAAGCAACAGATAAACTAAAGCTAAGCTCCGATCGCCAAGAGCTCACCCTCAGCCTGAAGTAGTCCTCAACAGATCTCCAAGCACGAATCACAGCGATCTAACAGCGATGGCCCACGCTAGGATCTGCACCCAAAGATGCAGGGGGTAGGGGTGAGCACCAAATGCGAAGCATAAGGTACCCAGTAGGTATCATAGGCCGACTGGGCACATATAAGATAAAAGCGCAGTAATAGACAGAATAGAAGCAAGTAGTCACAGAAATCAACGAAAGGTACACAGGAACTAGCCCAGAGGGAAACCAACAGAAACACATGTGAGGCTAGTAAGCAGAATATACACACCATAGGCACAGGTGAAAGTAAGAAATAGCGCACCTGGGGTCCTTGCAATAATAGTGTATATAAAATAAGTTTACGAAATGGACGGTATACCGGTAACCTCAAGTGTAAGAAGAAGAGAGAAAGAGTAATAATAGGCATGCTCAAAGACATGAATCAACTCAACTAATCATACCAATCTCATACGTATCCATAATAGAGAAAAATTTTGTAAGTAAAAAGCAAAAGTCTACCTACAGTCCCTCGGCCGCCCATACAACCGAGGAACACAAACAAGTGAAAACAAACCCTCCGGCATCCCATACTACCGGAGCGTACAATCAGCAAACAGCAAACAAGGGTGGAACCTTGAACCATGAATGATATGATGCATGAAGATCTCAAGTGCCATAGTATCTCTGTATGTACCTCCTCCGGCGCCGATCCGGCCCAGCACGTAGGTTCCATGGAAGGTCTCTGCCCGTATACCTCTACTCCCCCGTATACCCCTC
>QJPP01005765.1:0-43387 GCA_003996215.1 Jaltomata sinuosa
CTCACAGTGAACTCCATATAGGTAATGCCTCCAGATCTTAAGCGCGAAAACTACCGTCGCCAACTCTAAGTCATGAGTGGGGTAGTTGCGCTCGTGAACCTTCAGCTGCCTCGATGCATATGCTATTACTCGACCCTGCTGCATCAACACACAACCAAGACCAACCCCAGAAGCATCACAATACACGGAGAAGCTCTGACCTTCAACCGGCAAAGTCAAAACTGGAGCTGAAGTCAATAAGGCCTTAAGCCTCTGGAAGCTATCCTCACACTGATCCAACCACTGAAATGGGACATCCTTCCTAGTCAGCATAGTCAAGGGTGCTGCTATGGAAGAAAATCCCTCAATGAACCATCTGTAGTAACCTGCTAACCCAATAAAGCTGCGAACCTCAGTAACAGTAGTAGGTCTAGGCCACTCACAAACCGCGGAAATCTTTCCCGGATCAACCCTAATCCCATCCTTTCCCGGATCAACCCTAATCCCATCCTTAGACACTACGTGCCCTAGGAATGCAACTGACTCAAGCCAAACTCACACTTTGAGAACTTGGCATAAAGCCGATGATCTCTCAAAGTCTGGAGTATAACCCTCAAGTGCTGCTCATGCTCATCTCTACTACGCGAGTATACCAAGATGTCGGCTATAAAAACTATCACAAATGAGTCCAAATACGGGCCAAGAACACTGTGCATCAAGTTCATAAAGGCTGCGGGGGCATTAGTCAACCCAAAAGACATCACCAGGAACTCATAATGGCCATAACGTGTCCTGAACGCTGTCTTAGGGATGTCCTCCGCCCTAATCCTCAACTGATGGTAGCCGGACCTCACAATCAATCTTCGAAAACACGACTGAACCCTGAAGCTGGTCAACCCAATCATCAATCCTCGGCAACGGATACCTATTCTTCACTGTCACCCTATTCAGCTGCCGATAATCAATACACATGCGCATCGACCCATCCTTCTTCTTCACGAAGAGAACAGGAGCACGGTGACACACTAGGTCTAATAAACCCCTTAGCTAACAGATCCTGGAGCTGCTCCTTAAGCTCCCTCAACTCAGCAGGAGCCATACGGTAAGGAGAAATAGAAATGGGCCTAGTGCCCGTCTCTAACTCAATAGCAAAATCAATATCTCTCTCAGGTGGAAGGCCTGGCAGGTCGGTAGGAAACACATTGAGGAAGTCTCTAACCACAGGAACAGACTCAGAAGAATTGGGGTCAGCACTAACATCTCGGACATATGCTAGATAAGCTAAATACCCACGGGAAATCAACTTCCTAGCTCGAAGACAAGAGATGATCCCAGATGGTGCATGGCTAACAGAACCCTGCCACACAACCGGGGGTACATCGGGCACAGCTATGGTAATGGTCTTGGCATAACAATCCAAAACCACACGGTGAGGGGATAACCAGTCCATGCCCAGTATCACATCAAAATCTAGCATATCAAGAATCATCAAATCACCCCAAGTCTCTGAATCACCAATAAATAGCATGCAAGATCTCACAATCCGATTCACTACTAAAGAATCTCCTACTGGGGTCGAAACAAAAACAGGAACAGATAATGGCTCACTAGCCAACCTCAAACAAGGCACAAAGTAGGCAGATACATATGAACAAGTGGATCCAGGATCAAATAAAGCCATAGCAGACTGATGGCACACATAAATCATACCTGTAATCACAGCATCTGAGGCTTCTGCCTCTGGTCTCCTAGGGACCGCGTAAAATTGACGACGACCTCCACCTGCCCGACCGCCATCCCTACCACCTGCTCTGCCGCATGGAGCACCACCTCTACTCTAATGACCACCCCCTCATGCTGGGGGATGAACTACTCGTAAAGGCTCGGCCAACTGAACTGTACCCTGCTGAGGGAAATCTCTAGCAAAATGACCGATCACACCACAAGTAAAACAAGCCCCCGATGGCCTACTCAGTCGAGATGAACCAGCAGATCCCGCATAACCACCACGGCCTGATGCCCCAGAAACTGTACCCCTCGAAGACTGTCCTCCATAGCCCTGATGGCTGCTCTAACCCTGCTCGAACTGGGTACTACCGAAAGTCTGAAGGGAAGCCTGAACCGGTCGGCTGGACTGACCCTGGAACTGCTGTGGCTGATAACTCCGGCTCCGCTGGCCAGGACCTCTACCACCATATCTGGAACCACTGTAGACACCCTGATGCCGAGGCCTCTTATCTCTGGACCTCTGATCATGTCGCTGTAAGTCCTCCATAGTGCGGGCATAGTCTACGATAGCCTAAAATGACCGACCACTGGCGATCAATATCTCAGCTGGCTGCCTGATCTCTGGCCTAAAACCCCATATAAATCTGCGAACCCTATCTGCCTCGGTAGGAATGATCATAGCTCCGAATGGTGCTAGCTGATGAAAACGGGTCTCATACTCTGAGACAGTCGTAGACCCCTGCATAAGGTGAGTAAACTGCTCTCTGCGACGCTCACGATCACTCTGAGGTAGGAACTTGGCCATAAAGGCCTCATAAAACTCAGACCAGGTCAAAGGAGGTGACGACGGTGGTCTACAAGCAACCTGGGCCCTCCACCATAACTTCGCTGGGCCCTCCAACTGATAGGTAGTATAACCAACCCCGTGAGTCTCCAACAAACCCAAATGATGCAACATCTCCTCACAGGTACTAATAAAGTCATGTGGATCCTGTCCAGAAGTACCAGCAAACCTCAGAGGTGCTAACCTCAAAAACCTACCAAACTCCTTTTGCTCTATCTCTGTCATAACTGGGCGAGGATCAAGAGGCTGTGCAACAGATGGAACCGGAATGACCTCTGCACGGGGAGCCATAGTAGCAGGCTGGGCTCCTGAGCTCTGTGCACCCAGGTCTGCCCCCTGAGCAGATGTGTGCGCTACCTCAGAAGGCCGCTCTCCAATCACACCCAAAAGCTGTAATAGTAATCCCCGAATATCTGGAGACTGAGCTGCGGCTGGAGCTGGCACAGAAGTGGGCACTGGAGCTGGTACAGGAGTTGGTGGTACCTGGGCTGCCCCCTGATCCACATGCTGCTCGGGCTCTATCTCTACTCTAGCAGCCCTAGCAGGTGCAACTGCTCGAGGGCATTTTTGACTCTTAGCTGGAGTGGGAGGCTCATCTCCGCGTGACGCTGATGATCTCGTACGAACCATCTGCGGAAGAATGAAGTAGAACAAATGAGATTTCCAGAAACTTCAAGGGTTGTACGCACGACACAGAAGCAATGAAAGAGTCAAATTCCTAAAATGTCACTGTAGCCTCCCAAAGATAGAGTACGGACGTCTCCGCCCCGATCCGCAGGACTCTACTAGACATTGGCTCCTATACCGATGACACCGGTGAACCTAAAGCTCTGATACCAAGTTGTCACGACCCAATTTCTCGGTCATGATGGCACCTACAACCCCCGGTAGGTGAACCAATCCCCGTAGCCCATGACAGTTAGTAATGGGCTACTATCTAACAATAAGGGAACAAGAAAAAGAGAATAGATAACAGGGATATATATATATACATAAGCGGAAACTAAACCAAACCCCAAGACCTGGTATCATAGTATAGAGCCAAAACTACATACATGGAGTGCAAACGATCCAAACAATATATACATATATCTCTGAATGGTAATAGAGTACATGAAGCAAAAGATAAACTAAAGCTAAGCTCTGATCGCCAAGAGCTCACCCTCAGTCTGAAGTAGTCCCCTACAGATCTCCAAGCACGAATCACAGCGATCTAACGGCGATGGCCCACGCTAGGATCTGCACCCAAAGATGCAGGGGGGTAGGGGTGAGCACCAAATGTGAAGCATAAGGTATCCAGTAGGTATCATAGGCCGACTGGGCACATATAAGATAAAAGCGTAGTAACAGACAGAATAGAAGCAAGCAGTCACAGAAATCAATGAAAGGTACATAGGAACTAGCCTAGAGGGAAATCAATAGAACCACATGTGACGCTAGTAAGAAGAATATACACACCATAGGCACATGTGAAAGTAAGAAACAATGCACCTGGGGTCCTTGCAATAACAGTGTATACAAAATAAGTTTAAAAAATGGATGGTATACCGGTAACCTCAAGTGTAAGAAGAAGAGAGAAAGAGTAATGATAGGCATGCTCAGAGACATGAATCAAACTCAGCTAATAATATCAATCTCAAATCCAGAAACTAACAGTCTAGCAGTATCCAATTTCATACTTAACCGTAACAGGGAATAATTCTGTAAGTAAATAGAAAAAGTCTACCTACAGTCCCCCGGCCGCCCATATAACCGAGGAACACAAACAAGTGAAAACAAACCCTCCGGCATCCTATACTACCGGAGCGTACAAGTAGCAAACAACAAACAAGGGTGGAGCCTCAAACAATGAATGATATGATGCATGAAGGTCTCAAGTGAAATGGTATCTCTGTATGTACCTCCTCCGGTGCCGATCCGGCCCAGCAGGTAGGTTCCATGGAAGGACACTGCCCGTATACCTCTGATGTAATGACCCTTCCGGTCATTTCCACATACACGTTTTCCTTATGCCGTTAGAGCTTGTTGTAGCAGACCCAAGTCATTTAAGGCTTGTCGGGACCGGTATTTTTGTGCCGGGTCCATTTATTTGGCCGCATGATAAGTTTTGAAGTCAAGCAAGTCGACAAAAGTTATCGTAAGTTCTTTAATAAATTTTTTGAACTTTGGGTAAAATGTCTCAGGGATTTTCTCTCAATATAAAGAGTTAGAAGTCCTCCAAAATACCAAATCGAAGGTCTACGAGTCTAGTTTCCAACGCACAAAACCTCACGTCCAACTGATCTCGGAGTAAAAAGTTATGACTATTTTACCGCAGACTGTCTGGCAGAAAATGGGTTGCGAACCGGGTCGCGAACCGGGTCGGGTTAAACTCGATTTAAGCCTCAACTTCACGTTTTAAAATGCCATTTTAGTTCCGAAACAGTGAGAAAACATAAGGGAGAATTCCAAGAGAGTTCTTGAGTATCAAAATCGTGCGTTGGTGAATTGCGAGTCTAGGTTTAAGAATTTTATTAACATTGCGTGTATTTGAAAATATTTTATTTAAAAGTTGAATTTGGTAAAAATTATATTATTATTACCTTTTCAAAATATTTTAAAGGTTTATGAAAGATATTTTTGTTGCGATATAATTGTATATGTATTTATTTTATAAGGTTTTTGTACATTGTAATATTTTAACGGAGATAGTAAATTTAGTTATGTTGAAAATTATTATTATAATATAGTAGGTTTTGTTTGAAATAATTTTCTATGAATTATGGTATATTTAAAATGTTATATTTATTTTACCACGAACTTATGCAATACCCGAGTAGATATATATTGGGAAGTGAATATATTGGTTGCCACCTCCATTCCACGTGGAGGTGGAGGAAGTGACCAGCATGTTCCTTGTTTGAATAGGTCGCAGCAAGCAAGGGTAGTGATTGTTTGCAATCCAATATACTTATAAATGCTCATTTGCCAAACTTCCAAAGTTTGGCAGCATTTAAGTCCCTTCCATTTTTATATTTAGAAAGGGATGTTGCAGCAACAAAGGTTATCTTCTACATACGTATACGGAGAAAATTAGGTGGAATTAGATATATTTTGACGTTGTGTTTAATTTCGAAAAGGAAATCAGTTATCTACGTCAAGTTATTCAAGCCCGAATTCGAGTTAATTTCATTTCAGAGCTTTTTCGGAGAGGTTCAAGCTTGTCATCGGACGACAGGTAGGTTACGGTTTATTTTCTCTAGACTCCGCATATATAGGATAAAATTTTATTAATGGGTATCCTTGGGTTGGTTTATTAGGTTGGCACCACAGACCTTGACTGCTTTATTCATGTCCGCCTACTTTTGTTCCTCCGTTGCTTGTCGTATTTGCCGATATATTTTATTTACCCTTGTGGTCCTGTGAGGCCTTGTTGACTCTGGAACATAGAAGGTGGGATTTTGGGAATGTCCGCGAGTCCCGGGCATAGAATTAACCTTCTAGGCTGGTTATGCTTGCTGAGTAGCTGTGGGCCTGTGCAGGCTCGATAGGTTGATTGTGAGCTGCTGGGCAGCTATTGTGTGTGATCATACCATTTCCATGCATATAAAGAGGTTTTATCCATGTTTTACTATGGTTTTGGCTTCGGGCCTACTGACACTATTTTCTAAACCTTGCATGGCCTGGGGGGCCCATTTTTGATGGAAATAATTTGGAAATGGTTTGATTTAACTTGTGAATTTCCTAGGTAAAAGAAAGTAAAATTATGTTTTAAATCATCAGTTTTACGATTAATGCTAGACTCGGCAGGGCCGGGGTGCTAGTTGAGTTTTCTTGCTACTTGAGATGATTTTTAGCCTCGGTCGGACCGAGCACCTGAGATGACCTTTTACTGTTTAGACCCGGTTATTCCCGGGCACCCTTGGAGGGGTTTTTGAGATACTTTCTTACTACTTTAGTCCTGGACAGGGTCTGGCATGCATATTCGAGACTGGGTCTCTATCGTGATCCCGAACTTGCTTCAGGACGACATGTGTTGATACTGAGTTTTAGTATGGGGTCTGGGACCTCCATGGACCTTGCCATCCGGGCCAGAGGCTATGGGCTGCGTGTGCTGAAGGAAGGGTATACGGTGGAGTAGAGGTATACGGGCAGTGTCCTTTCATGGAACCTACATGCTGGGCCGGATCGGCACCAGAGGAGGTACATACAGAGATACCATTTCATTCATTGTTTGAGGCTCCACCCTTGTTTGTTGTTTGCTGATTGTACGCTACGGTAGTATGGGATGTCGGAGGGTTTGTTTTCACTTATTTATGTTCCTCGGTTGTATGGGCGGCCGGGGAACTGTAGGTAGACTTTTGCTATTTACTTACAGAATTGTTCCCTGTTACGGTTAAGTATGAAATTGGTTACTGCTAGACTGTTAGTTTATGGATTTGAGATTGATATGATTAGCTGAGTTTGATTCTGTCTCTCAGCATGCCTATCATTACTCTTTCTCTCTTCTTCTTACACTTGAGGTTACCGGTATACCGTCCATTTCGTAAACTTATCTTGTATACACTGTTATTGCAAGGACCCCAGGTGCGTTGTTTCTTACTTTCACCTGTTCCTATGGTGTGTATATTATGCTTACTAGCGTCACATGTGGTTCTGTTGATTTCCCTCTGGGCTAGTTCCTGTGTACCTTTCATTGATTTCTGTGACTGCTTGCTTCTATTCTGTCTGTTACTACGCTTTTATCTTATATGTGCCCAGTCGGCCTATGATACCTACTGGATACCTTATGCTTCGCATTTGGTGCTCACCCCTACCCCCTGCATCTTTGGGTGCAGATCCTAGCATGGGCCATCGCCATTAGATCGCTGTGATTCGTGCTTGGAGATCTGTAGGGGACTACTTCAGACTGAGGGTGACCTCTTGGCGATCGGAGCTTAGCTTTAGTTTATCTTTTGCTTCATGTACTCTATTACCATTCAGAGACATCTGTATATATTGTTTGGATCGTTTGCACTCCATGTATGTAGTTTTGGCTCTATACTATGATACCAGGTCTTGGGGTTTGGTTTAGTTTCCGCATATGTATATATATATATATCCCTGTTATCTATTCTCTTTGTCTTGTTCCCTTATTGTTAGATAGTAGCCCATTACTAACTGTCCTGGGCTACGGGGATTGGTTCACCTACCGGGGGTTGTAGGTGCCATCATGACCAAGAAATCGGGTTGTGACAAGTTTTTCTTTCCCTACCATGACCTTGTGCCACTAGCGTGGGAGGTCTGATGGCCCGTGGTCTTGGGCTTCAGAACTGGGCAGTGGGGTTTTCAAGGATAGCTTTCCTCCCACGAGCTCCTTCCAAGGGCGTGGGAGGTCCGATGTCCAATCGGCTTGGGCGTAGGATCTGGCCAGAAACTTTTTTCAAGTTTTAGTCAGCCCCATGCCCTGACCGACGCCCGTCATGCCTCTCACATCCTGTGTGCCAGCCCATAGGATTCGATCAGGCCCATAAATATATCTCTCTTGCCTATACTTTTCCACATAGCAGTTTTCTCACCACTCACATATCAAACAAAAAACCAAAAACACATTGCATTATTAAAACAAAACTTACTACCAAACCCTAATTTCCCAACTCAATGGCATGCATTTACCCCATCATCAAGCAATATTATTACAACTAGGGTTGTGATTTTGAACATGATGGCCGAATCTCAACCCAACACAACCCTTTCCTTTAAACCCTTTAGATATTGATAACCAACTATAAGGAAGAAGAACTTACTTTGTTGGTTTAGCAAAAGCCTCTTGCAACAAACTTGATGAATGGGGTGCTTGTGAATCCTGTGTGATCGAATTCGATGGGAATCAGTGCTAGTGATTGTGTGGGATGTAGGCTTTGGGGTTGTGAGTTGGTGGATGAGAGAGGGTTTGAGAGAGGTAGGAGTTTGATTGACTTTGACCTCAAAAGAATGAGGTCAAAACATTATAGGCGCGGGGGAAAAGAGAAAATGGATTCCGGGTCGGGTTGGGTCGATATTAGAATTTTAATAATAAGTTGACCCCATTTTGACTGACACAGACGAGGGGCCATGTGATGCCCGTCGGATTGACGATGGCCCGTCGAGGGTACTTACCTGGGAGGCTGCACCACGCCCATCCCCATGCCCATCGAAGCTACGACGGCGCGTCATGCGGGGCGTGGTAATGAGGCAGGGCCTCTGTCTTCAATACTTAGAAAAATTTCTCTTCCTCTTGAGGGGTCTCACGCCCATTATGAAGCTCATCGGGGGCGCGACACCCCGTTATGTAGGCCATAGGAATGAGGCAGACAGTCCCCTGTCCATACTTATAGAATTTTGGTACTTCTTGAGGGGATTCACGCCCATTCCGACGTCAGTCAGAGCTGTGACGGCCCATCATGCGGGATGTGGGAATGTGGCAGACCACCATCCTTTAAACACTTAGAAAATTTTTCGGTGGATGTATTCAGTCCCACGGGGGTGGCGTCTGCGATGGCCCATCACAGAGCCCATAGGATCCCTTTTTGCCCACAAATTTAGCTCGTTTTTATCTCCTCCCTCCTGCAAAACAAACACACATTAATCCATGGGTTTCCTTCCATGCAGCGCTTGATTTAATATCGCGGAATGACGCAAGTGTTTTGGTTACTCATACTTCACCAAAACACTTCAAAACCACTAAAACAAAAATAACGTAAAGTAAAATAAAATATCATGGGTTGCCTCCGATGCAACGCCTGATTTAACGTCGCGGCACGACACAGGCTGCTTGACAACTGAGACTTCATCAAGCTCCTTAGGTGGGATGAACTCATCAATGCTGCAAGCCTCAATCATTTTGATCTCCTCCACTGTGCCAAAGTAAGCCTTGATCCGTTGCCCGTTTGTCTTAAAACTTTTTCCCTCATGGTTTTCAAGTTCAACAGCTCCATGGGGAAAAACTTGTACCACCGTGAAGGGTCCAATCCACTTGGACTTCAACTTGCCTGGAAACAAGCGAAGTTTAGAATTGAAGAGCATGACCAAGTCACCCGGCTGAACATCTCTTTTTTCCATCTTTCGGTCATGATACAATTTCATCCTTTGTTTGTACAGTGTTGAACTCTCATATGCATTCAGACAGAATTCATCCAATTCATTTAACTGCCCAAGCCACTGCAATGATGCTTCAAACCAATCTAAATTTAGCTTCTTCAACTCCCACATGGACTTATTCTCTAACTCAACAGGAAGATGGCATGCCTTACCAAACACAGGCTAATATGGTGACATGCCTATTGGAGTCTTGTATGCAGTCCGGTATGCTAACAAAGCATTATCTAACTTCCACAACCAATCATTCCTATTAGCATTTATAGTCTTGGACAAGATTGACTTTATCTCTCTGTTGGAAACCTCCACTTGCCCACTTGTCTGATGATGATAAGGGGTTGCAACTTTGTGTTTCACTCCATATTTCTCAAGCAAAGCGCGAAATAGCTTGTTGCAAAAGTGAGAGCCTCCATCACTAATAATAGCCCTTGGCGTACCATACCTGGAGAAGATGTTCTTTTTCAAGAACACTGTGACACATTTACCTTCATTACATGGAAGCACAACCGCCTCCACCCACTTAGATATATAGTCTACAGCCACCAATATGTACCGGTTCCCATCGGACAACACGAACGGACCCATGAAGTCTATACCCTAAACGTCAAATAGCTCAATCACAAGGATGGGATTCATAGGGAGCTCATGCCTCCTTGAGATACCACCTTCCCTCTGACATCTGCTGCAATTTTTAGAAAATTCATGGGCGTCTTTATGGATAGTTGGCCAATAATAGCCGCATTGCAAGATCTTATGCGCCATCTGAATACCACTATGATGACCCTCAACAGGGGATGAATGGAACGCTTCCAGTATATCTATCATCTCAACTTCAGGCACACATCTCCAGATCACAGTATCAGCACACACACGGAATAAGAATGGCTCTTCCCAGAAGTACTTCTTAACATTGGACATGAACTTCCTCCTTTGGTTAACGGATATATCATCAGGAACTAAATCAGTTGCTAAATAGTTGACAATGTACGCAAACCATGTGATCAAATCTTGAGAAGCAGCTAACACTTGTTTGTCAGGAAACCAGTCATCAATATCTTGCTCATCATTCAGCTTTAGCATCGCTTCTTCTTCTAGCCTAGACAAATAGTCTGCTACCAGGTTCTCCGTACCCTTACGGTCTTGGACTTCAAAATTAAACTCTTGCAGCAGCAACACCCATCTAATTAATCTTGGCTTCGCATTCTTCTTCGCAATTAGATAACAAAGAGCTTCATGGTCAGTGTGCACCACCACCTTGGTGCCAAGCAAATAAGATCTGAATTTTTCAAATGCAAAGACCACAACAAGCAGCTCCTGTTTAGTCACAGTATAATTCTTCTGACCTGGGTTAAGTGCCTTGCTAGCGTAGTATATAGGATGGAGGCTATTTTCACGCCTTTGGCCTAGGACTGATCCTAGCGCCACTCTACTAGCATCACACATAACCTCAAAAGGTTGGGACCAGTCAAGAGAAATAATGATAGGAGATGAGACCAGCTTCTCTTTAAGGCACTCGAATGCCTTCAGATATGCATCATCAAACACGAACTTTACCTCTTTCTCCAACAACTTTCACAACGGATTAGCAATTTTGGAGAAGTCCTTGATAAATCTCCTATAAAAGCCAGCATGCCCCAAGAAACTCCGAATTCCCTTCACAGAAACTGGTGGAGGCAATTTTTCAATCACCTCAATCTTTGCTCTATCAACCACTATACCCTTTTTTGAAATCCGGTGACCAAGCACTATGCCTTATTTGACCATGAAGTGACACTTTTCCCAATTCAGCACTAGGTTGCACACTTCATCGTTTCAGTACACAACCCAGATAATCTAGACAATCTTCAAAAGAGTCACCTACAACTGAAAAGTCATCCATAAATAACTCTATAGTGTCTTTCACTATGTCTGAGAAAATGGACATTATACACCTCTGGAATGTAGCTGGAACATTGCACAGACCAAAAGGCTTCCTCTTGAAAGCAAACATCCCATACGGATAAGTGAAAGTGGTTTTCACTTGTTCTTCAAGGGCAATAGAGATCTGATAGTACCCTGAATAATCATCAAGAAAATAGTACCAACCTCTACCTGTAAGATGGTCTAGCATCTGATCCATGAACGACATTGGGAAATGGTCTTTCTCAGTCCACGCATTCAGTTTCCTGTAGTTCATGCGTATGCGCCAACCTATGATTGGCCTCATCATAATCAACTCATTCTTTGCATTTGGGACCACAGTAATCCCTCCTTTCTTTGGTACACATTGGACCGCGCTCACCCACTTGCTGTCTGAAATCAGATAAACCACACCTACATCCAGCCACTTAATGATCTCCTTCTTGACGACTTCTTGCATAGGCTGATTCAACCTACGCTGATGCTCAATAGACGAAACACAATCAGGCTCGAGCTAGATTTATGTGTACAGATTTCGGGCAGAATACCAATGATGTCTGCGATGGTCCAACCAATGGATCTCTTAAACTTCCTTAAGCCCAAAACCAGGGCTTTAACTTGCTCTTCAACTAGATCTGCATCAATGATTTCTGGTAAAGTCTGATTAGCTCCCAAGAATACGTACCGAAGATGTGCTGGAAGTGCTTTGAGCACCAAGACTGGAGGCTCCTCAATGGATGGGCGGGCAGGTAGTGTCTGCCTATTCTTCAAGTCCAAGTCCAACTTCTTTGGTGCATAACTATAAGATCTCAAACTTATGAGTACTGCTACCATTTCATCGTACTCATCAATGTCGTCACCATCAAAGATTATAATTACCGCTGCAATGGCTTCGACACCAAGTCTATCCTCAATAGGTACGACCAGCTGGTCCTCATCAATAATATCAATGACTGACACCACTTTCATGTCATCATGGGGTTTCATAGATTTGCACACATTGAAGGTCACCTCCTCATCGTTCAGCCTGAATTTCATTTGACCTATTTCAAAGTTAACCAAAGTGCGTCCAGTGGCCAAGAATGGTTGCCCCAAGATAATGGGCACCTCGAAGTCAACCTCACAATCAAGAATCATAAAATCTACAGGAAAGATTTTGGCTTAGGAAATTTTGCTGGTTTATTGTTTCTAGTGCAGGGTCACTTTACCCTTTGCATTCGTGGGAGGATGGCGACATTCACAAGCTTGTGTTTGCGGTGGGTTCACCACATTTTCAAAGAAGGGTCAATGTGACCCGATTCTATTTCCTCTGCATTCGCGAGCCCGCATTGGCGGTGGGTCTCTACTTTTGCAGAAAAGGATTCTGTGGCAGTATGTAAATTCCAACTTTGTGATTTTCACCATTTTCAATTGAAGTTTGAACCTCATTGAATCTTGGGAGCAAATTCTTAGTGGATTTTCACCCTCTCTATTTTGGGTAAGTCTTTCATACTCCCCTATGTATTTTCCACTAGTAATTCACATTTAACCATCCTTAATTCCCGTAATTCATGGTTTGATTCTTGAATTTCTCCATTGATCATAAATGAGCTTTCGGGGTTATTTTGAGCCTCAAATCATTTCCCATTTGCGGCCAACTTTTGGGCATGGGTTTATGACCTTATAGGGAACATAATTGTGAATTTTATATCTAATTCCATGGATGGGCATGGGGTTATGACCCTATAGTCCTATTTTGATGGGTAGATTATATTCTTGAAAGCATGGCAATGATTCGAGTCATTGCAGGAGAAGAAGCTTCTGAGTGGTGATTCGTCATTTGTTGTTTGGCCATAAGGTAGGTTATAGTTTTCTCTTCTCTAATCTTAGCTCGGGTAGATGATATATATTATATTGTATGTTGGTTAGGGTAATTTCTAGGTAGGGTTAGGTTGATACCAATTTCTATATATATGGCCTATTTTTGAGGACTTTAAACTAGTATCTTTTTCTTGAGCCTTAGTCTAGGTTGTATGCTATCAATTCAAGATTAGACTATAGAATTAGGAATATATTAGCTATCTTTAGTATAGGTTGGGGTAGTATACCGGGGTAGAGTATTTTTGTTTCTTTGGTTCCTGTTATTATCATTTTATCTATGTAACTCTTTATGATTCGAGACTGTGAGTTCGAGGCCATGGACTTGAACTGATGGACTCCAAGTTATTGTGATCTTGATATGGAGGGTGGTTTTACCCTGTTTGGTGTATATATACATATATCTATATTTATGTACTTTAGTTGGCACACACGCATTCATACATACATATATATGGATGGTGGTATGATCTAGAATAGATTTACATATTTTTGATTTAAAAGAAAGGATCATACCCAACTTATTACTAGTTTTGTGCTTTATAGAGGAAATGGTACCACCTTACTATGGATTTTGGATTTATAAAGGATTTGTATCACTTTTACTACTGATTTCTAACTTGGGAAGAACTGTGAAAATTTTTCTATTTTAAAAAGAGAAACTGTACCACTTTTATACTCGATTAGAAGGGCCTTCCTGGACCTTTTTCTCAATTTACCTTTCTACATATATTGATGAGCCTACAGG
The DNA here is from genome assembly GCA_003996215.1 of Jaltomata sinuosa. Lineage (NCBI taxonomy): Eukaryota > Viridiplantae > Streptophyta > Magnoliopsida > Solanales > Solanaceae > Jaltomata > Jaltomata sinuosa. The sequence goes on from QJPP01005765.1 coordinate 14,151, forward strand.
CGGTCTATTAGATGAGTTGGGGAGCCTATGGACGGCCTGCAAGATGATTTTGGGTTTATATTTTTCTATTGGTGAGCCTACGGGCTGCCTGTGAGACAATTTTGTGAGCCCACTGGCAGCCCGCGAGACAATTTGGAGTTTTTACTTTTCTGCATATGTTGATGAGCCTATGGGAAGCCCGCGAGATGATTCAGGGTTTTACTTTTCTGCATGGCCACATATTGCATTGCACCATCTCGTACTGCACAGTGCTCTTTCTATTTTCCTTATATTGAGTGTATTATTAGTACTATTTTCTCTTTACCCTTTGTATGATTAGATTTCTAGATTGCTAGTACCATTTTGAGATTCTAGGTTAAATTTTGATGTGTTATTCCTTATCACGTTATTTATATTGTGTATTATCTTTTGAGCTCAGTTGGCCTATAATGCCTACAGAGTACTCCATGTTTTGGTGCTCATACTACACTTTTTCATCTTTTTCTGATGTAGCACCTGGTACAAGTCATCCCCGTTGATCCTCTGCTCGTTCATGGCTTGTTGTTGTTCAGATCGTGGTGAGCTCCAGGTGTTTAGATATTTAATGTTTTCCCTCTTGGACTTACTGTCTTTATTTTATATTTTTATAGACAATTTTATCTTGTATAGCCCTAGTCATGTACCTTAGAGCCTCTTGTATCATTGACACCAGGTCTGAGGTTGGTATCTCGTATGTGTTCTGTCTTTCTTGGTCTCTTTAGGGCCCATTTTGTATATTTTCTGACGGTATGTATATATTTATACATGTGGTGCATTCCCTTTGTTATTTTGCTTCTGCATTGTTTATATTTGCCTTTATTTTCAAATTTTCATTTAGGTTTTGGCTTGACTACTGGGGATTATAGTAAGTGATATCATGGCTCTATTTAGGGTCGTGACAGTCATGTTGCACTTAAGTTGGGTCTTTTGCCTCTTAAAGAGACATATTGGGTTGTCACCTCGTTCAGAGTGACACATTACTTTGGATTGTCATTTTTATCGAGAGTAATCCACTTGAAATTGGATTGGCACCTCCTTCAGTGTGACATGTAAAATTAAGTTTGCACAATTTATATTTGTGTCTATGTTGCATTTTCTACTAAAAATATTATCTTAGGTTTTGCGGTACAGAAATGTGGACTATGCCAAAAAGGAAGCATCAAAATATTGAACCTTATCGTAACAGCAAATTGGGGCACAGTGTGAAGAGGATTATCAAACTCTTTGGATGCGAGTTGAGGATATCCTCTAGACTAACCCAAATACTGTTATGGGTGATATCCTCTTCCCCACTAACCTAAACCTCTACCGCCGAGTGGGAACCAGTGTAACCTCCCTGATGGCGTGGCCTCTTATTTCTACCCCAGGACCCTAGTGATGCAAATCCTCTATGGGGTGGGAATGGTCTGCTAGCCTGAAATGGTCTCCCACTAGAAACAAGTATCTTTGTAGTTTGACAAAGCTCAAACATCAACCCCTAAACAAAGCGACAAACTCGGTCTGGTTTGGTAGGAATGATCATAGCCCCAAATAGAGCCATCTAGTGAAAATAGGTATCATACTCAGACACTATCATCGACCCTTGTATAAATCGAGGAAACTGCTCCTTACAGTGCTCACGGTCACACTATGGCAAGAACTTGGCCATGAAGGCCTTATAAAATTCTCTCCAAGTAAACTTAGGAGATTCAGAGGGTCTGCAAGTTACTTGGGTCCTCCACCAAAGATTAGCTGGCCCCTCCAGCTAATAGGTGGTATAATCTAATCCATGGGCATCCAACTGACCAAGATGATGGAGCATCTCCTCACAAGTAGTAATAAACTCATGGGCATCCTTTCCAGAAGCACTGGAGAACCTCGGTGGGGATAATCTCAAAAACTAGCCCCAGACCTTTTTCTCTGACTCTAACATAACTGTGCAAGGAGCGAGAGGTTGAGCAACTGTAGGCACTGGAAGAACTTTTGCATGGGGAGCCTCAGTAGCAGGCTGCGTTCTTGAACTCGGAACACCCAGGGCTACCCCCTGAGCATATGTTTAGGCTGTATCATAAGGCTGACCAGCTTACACACCTGAGTGGCCTCCACACCAACTTTTAAGTTGTTTATCCACCTTCTTGCAGCAGAGAAGACAAAAGTAGACCCCATTGTCATATGCCATCACATGTAAATACTATGATTTTCAAGAATTTACAGCAGCTTAGTAGTACTTAGGTTGTGGTGTCCTTTTGTTTTATTAGGATCCGTCACATGCTTGTGAGGCCCAGTTTGTATAAAGTAGGATAGAATTGTGTGCCCAAATAAGGATTTACTATTTTTAGATTAGGGTAAGGCTTTACTATTTTTAGAATGGTGGGCCTCCTTGTGTTCCAGGCTTCTTCTGCATGATCTAGTGAAGTAATTCTTCCTGTTAGATGGCCCTATTTTATTGAGTTCCTAATTTAGTGATAGAACATTCATTCTTTTCTTTGGGGCGGGCTGAGTTACTTCATCCCTGAGAACTTGTTGTGGGCATAGAGTCCTTCTATCTGCAAGGATATATAGGTCAAATGGGTCCTCGTACTGTTCGTATATCACCGATGGATAATTTACCATTCCAGATAGGATCATCTTTTGTTTGTTAAGCATGAAGATATGCTTAGCTGGCTTTTCGCTGATCTGCTCCTTATCTTTGGTATGTAATACCACTGAATATGACCTGAATTGCTGCTGTCATGACCTGATTTCTCAGTCATGATGGCACCTCCAACCCCCTAGTAGCCAAACTAATCCATGTAGCCCAGAATGGTTAGTAATGGGCTACCATCTCATGATCAAGCGGAAAAACGGTAAATAAGCAAAAGTAAGGGAACAAGATAAAGAAATAAGCAACCAAAATACATAAGAGGAAGCTAAACCAAACCCAAAATGTAGTATCATAGTATAAGAGCCGGAACTACATCAACGGAGTCCAAGAGGATCCAAAACAATATATACGTATGTCTTTGAATAGTAAAAGAGTACATGATACAAAAGATGAACTAAAATCTAATCCCAGATAGCTAAGAGCTCACCCTAAGTCTCGAATGGTCCAAAAGATCAGCCTGCACGATCTCAAATGGATCAATGGTGATGGCCCACACTAAAATCTGCACTAGAAAGATGCAAAGTGTAGTATGAGCACCAATTGCTAAGCAATGGGTACCCAATAGGTATCATAGGCTGACTGGGCACATATAAGATATAAAGGAAATAGTATTGCAGAAGAGAAGCAAGTAGTCATAGAAACAATGAATAAGTACACGAAAGCTAGCACAGAAGGATACAAGAGGAAAATAACATGCTTGGCTAGCTATTAGAATATATATATCACAGACACAGGTGAAATGAAGAAGTAACGCACCTGGGATCCATGCAATAACAGTATAAAAAGAGAGTTTAAGAAGAAGGCGGTATACCGGTAACCTCAAGTAAGAATGAAAGGAGGAAAAGAAATAATAGTAACCATTCTTGAAACCAAGACTAAGAACCAAGTCATGCTAGTAATACCACTCTCAATTACCAATCATCAGAATACAACCATAATAAGATCCATATTGTGATAAAATAATGATAAGTCTACCTACAGTCCCAACAGGTGCCCATATACCCAAGGAACACATACAAGTGAAGACCAACCCTGTGGCATCCCATACTACCAGAGCGTACACTCAACAAACAGCAGACAAGGGTAGAATTGGACACACATGTATGATATGATGCACTAGTTGAAAACCAGGTGGAACAATAACCCTGCATGTATCTCCTCTGGCGCCTACGAGCCCAATAGATAGGATCTATGGAAGGACACAACTCGTATACCTAAGCTACACCATATACTCCTCCCCCCCGGCACACTCAGCACGTAGCCCCTGTTCCAGTTCGACCATATACTAACTCTCATATACTAACGCTCATAACCTTAATAAAATAGTCTGAAATGAATCCGGATCCAAACTAATAACCAAGTCTCGATAATGCATGCCAGAGTCTATCTGGGTCTAAATTCTTGAAATAAACCTCAAAAGCCCCTACAAGGATGCCCCGACATAACCGGGTCTAAAACAGTAGTAAAATAAGTCTGATGCTTGGCCTAACCAAGACTAGTATCATCTCCAATCACTCGATCCTTGCCGAGTCTAGTGGTAGTCTAAAAACAGTGATAAAATCAACCTATTAACTTTCTTACCCCCAAAAGATCCATAAAACTCATTTCCAAACCCTTTATAACCACTTTTACCAAAAACGGGCCCTCAATGCCATGCAAGGTTTAGAAAATCATCAATAGTGGGCCCAAAGCCAAAAACCATAGTAAAACATGTGAAATACCTATTTATATGCATGATGATGGCATGATAAATCACAAACGATAGCCCAACGGCTCACAATCAACTTATCGGCCCTGCACAGGCTCCAATCTCTTTATAACATATATAAACAACCTATGATCACGATATCAATGTCCGGGACTTGTGGATATTCCCAAATAACCCACAATCTACGGTCCTGAGTCAAATACAAAGCCATACGAAACCACAAGGGTGATATAAGCAACTATAACAAATTTTACAACCAAACGAGTAAAATAATATGGACATGAAATAATGGGTAAGGTCTGGGTACCAAGCTAATAAATCCAACTCAAGTATGCTAATTACTGCAATTATATCCTAAATATGCAAAGTATAAAAGAGTTAAATCGTAACCTACCTGTCGTCCGATGACAAGATGTTGGAACAAAGTTGTCCAAGCCTGAACTGCTCTGAGAAGTCATGAAATGCAATCACACTATCAAGAACATATACTACGCATTAAATCAAGACTAAAAACAATACCCATATTGCTATAACAATAGTCGGGTCAAAATGTGGGTCACTGGCAGGCTGGTGGGCCCCATAACTCGAAGCCAAAAATGAAAGGGCGGACAATGATCACCACACTCTCGTGAGTGCATGCTCATAATATTAAAGGAAATTAGCCAAGGAAAATGGCTCAAAACATCCAGCCAACAACAAGAATAATAAGGAATCAAAGATGCAAATTTAAAGAAATTTAAACGGATAAAACTTACAATTATGATGGAGAAACGATCATAGGAAAGGAAACCACACCCCAACACCAGCAATTGAAGCAATATGATTATTTGGGGAGCTTGGACTGTTATCAATGGAGTTTGTTCGGAGTTGCAATGAGAAAAATGAAGGAGAAGGCTTATATGTGTCGATTACCATGCTAGTTAAACCATCACGATCACGAGGACCATCCACGCGGTTGCAAAGAACAAGGAGGAGAAACTTGTATCGCGATCGTAAAGACGGGCATTGCGATCGCATAGAACAAGAGAACAGGGACAACATCGCGGTCGCGAAGAGGGACTTCACAATCGCGAAGAACAAAGGTACCAGGTCCACGGGACCTTCATCGCGGTCTCATGAAGGGACCTCACAATTATGATTAAGGGCTGAGGCCTATACCTACAACAGCTACCAGCAGAAAACACAAAGGGAAAAGTCTTTGAGTGGGCCCACATGGCTCATCCTGGACCCTGTGTGCAAATGAACTATGCTAACTTACTAGAAATAACATTCTGGACTCAATGGAATTGAAGGAAAACCCAATGCAAGTTGATTTAGCAAAAAGTCTACACCCAAAACCAACCTTAAGCCAACATAGAACTCAACACCCAAAAATGAGTCTGGAAGCCCCGGGACCCAAACCAAAGGTCCCTCTAGCCCAAAGTCGACATTCCAGAACTAACAACACTGACAAAATATCCATCTAAGGTTGTCTTCTTCGAATGTTGATCAAAGTCAAATTTTCACATTTAACTAGCTAGAAAATACAAAAACCAACACAAAAACCAAACAAAAGCTTCTAGACCTCGACCAAGGGTCCATCTAGACTAAAATCCACGCTCTGGAGCTAACAAAACTGTTGGAATTTGTTTCCGAGCATGTTTACCCAGAATGTTGACTAAAGTCAATGATATCTTAAGTTAAGGCTCTAAAACAAGGAAATAGCCATAACGACCAAACGAACGGCCAGGGCACCGAACCACCGATCCAAGTAACCCATAAATGACTTGGGGATGCTAAAGGCAAGATCTAATAGTACGAGAAAATCATAAATGAAGGAATAACCGAAAGGGTCATTACATCATCCACTACTAAAAAAGACTTTCATCCTCGAAAGCCAAAAATAAGAAAGTACCTGAAGTCTCAAACAGATACGGATACTGAGCCTGCATCTCTCTCTCGGTCTCTCAAGTAGCCTCCTAAACTGTATGGTGCCTCCACTAAACCTTAACAACCAGAATCTCCCTAGATATCAATCTCCTGATATCTCTCGCCAAAACAACTATCGGTTCCTTAACAAAGTCCAAAATTTCATCCAACTTAACTGTATCCCACTACAAAACATGAGACTCATTTGGAACATACCGTCTCAACATCGATACATGGAAAATTGAGTGCATAGTGATGTGTTGGGATTTGATGGCACTTTCGACGCTTAAAACAAGGGATTTTTGGGAGTTCTTGGGAATATTTTGTTAGATTTGATGTCATTTGTTAGTTGTGCAGGGACAAAGTGTGAAATAGATAAAAGTTCCAAAAATTTACAATTTATGGGCAAAAGGTAGGCTGCCACGGGCGTCACACCCACCACGGCCCGTGGGGCAGACCGTTAGATCGAGACAGCAAGAATTTGCCAAGGCTATGGGCCCCGATTGGCTAGAATGACACCCATGGAAGCCACAATGGGACGTCACCCTACCCATTGATATGCTCCAGGGAGATGTGCAAAAGGCCAAGGAAGGGAGACGGGCGCACGACGCCCGTGAAAAGCCGAATGTCCCGTTGCCTATGCCCATAAGATATTGGTAGTGAGATTTCTTGAAGAATTGAAAAAGGCCAATGGGCACCCACAATCCCTGTCGCCCCTGCGACGGCCCGTGAGGCGACCTGTCAGATCTGCCGTGTCCAGCTTCTCCTAGTTTTATTTGGATTTGGCCCCTTTGTCTATAAATACTTTCCCTTAGGTTTTATTTTTGGGGTTCACGAATTGTTACTTATTATTTTGAGGATACTTTCGGATAGTTATTACATTGTTCTTGGGTGTTGATTTAAAACATAAGTTCTTGATTAATTGAAGCGTACTTGAGATATTTCTTCAAGATTCTGGATTTCTTTATTTCTACTTGTAAGTATCAGTTGATGATTTCTCAAAACATTAATTGTGCACTTATGAATATGAGTAGCTAAATCCACAACTAGGGTTGTGGGAACCATGAAGGATTAACGAAGTAGGCAAAGTACTTAGGTAATCTAGGGCGGTGTTTATGCATTTATTGTTCTTCCTTTTGTTTTGATTGTTTTTTAACGGTGCGCAATGTTAGAACTCGCCTTATCCTTACTTGCCGGACCAAGGATGTAATGGATGGGGAAAGGGTTGTTTAACAATGGATATTTGAGGCTACCAACCCTCATCTAATAGCTTGACCTTGTCCAGGAATAGCTAATCTGGGATCCAGGGTAAGGGTTAGTAAAGTATACACCCGCAGCCGGAACAAGGTGTGTGGTGAAATTCACCTAGTTACCAGACCAAGGAATGAGGTGAACCTAACTTACCAATTCTGCATGCTAAGCACCAAACTAGTTTACCAAGTACAAACGCCTTACTAAGTTATGATCTCATAGGGAACACTACCCTAGTCATCTCATTAATTGGTTACAACTCTTGAAATTAGCAACTGTTACTTGTTTACGTTCGATTTACAATCATTACTTGTTACTTTAAAAAAAACCTTTGCGGGAGATAAACGACTACAAGAACGAGTAAACACTAATCGAACATAGTCCTACCATATTCCCTGTGGGATCGACCCTAACCTTTAGTTGGGTTCTATATTCGAAAAGAGACAGCTTGCGCTTATTTTAGAGGTGTAATTTGGGCGCATCAAATTTGGGCGTCGTTGCCGGGGAATACGATTTAGGATTAAGAGAGATTGTGTTTATTTCACTTATAGTCCTTATTTCCTGATTTTACTTTTTTTGTTGTTTTTGTTTTGATCTCAGGTTGCACACTTGTGCATGCCAAGCATAAGGATTCAAGGCAATCCCTTGATCCCTGACGATCCGGAGCTCTCCAAAACTCTACGAAATATGGCTAAGGACGGAGAGCATGAAACTGAAGAGCAAATTACTGCTCGACTACGGGCTAAAGCTGAGCAATAGAAAAAGGATGATGCAACATGCCAAAAGGAAAGCGAAGACGCCCTTGCTGCTGAAGATACTCAAATTGCAAAAGATCTCACAGCTCAAAAAGCTGCAGCTGAGCAAGCAAGTCTAGGAAGACAACAAGTTGTCCGGAATGAGGCAGCAACTAGAAGTTTTCCACTTAATAGGGGATGACAAATGCAGCAGCCAAGGCATATCCCTCGGTATTATGATGATGAGGATGATGAAGAGGAGGATTTTGGCATAATTGGACCCATAGTGCTGCCACTTTTGGCTGAAGGAACGAAGTTTGATATCACCAGCGCCATGATCCAGTTGCTGAACCTGAAAGGACTTTATTCTGGAAAGCCCACTGATGATGCAATTCTACATGTGTAGAATTTTGTGGGGATTAGCAAATCGTACAATATGCCAGGAGTGGAGCAGGAGGCTATCCGACTAAGGCTATTTCCGTTTTCATTGACCGTTGAGGGGACTGCATGGCTCTCAGAACTGCCTGATAGTTCCATATACACGTGGCATGAGCTGAAGAATCAGTTTCTGTAGCAGTTATTTCCCCCATCAAGAAATATACAACTTCAAGCAGCTGCCTGCAGAAGCATTGTATGAGTCTTTACTGAGGTTTAAGAAGAAGCTAAAATAAGTTCTGAGACACGGAATTCCTGCAAGGCATCTGATGGAGATCTTCTACAAGGCATTGAATGCCAACACTAAAGCAGTAGTTGATACTATAACTGGAGGAGCATCCATGGAGAATACATATTATGAGGCTGCAGAGATACTGGATAGGGTTGCTAAGACTAACCGAGCATGGCATACTATAGAGACTGAGAGTCCATTAGGTACTTATGCAGTTGGTAAGTTCGTGGATCGGAATGAATTGCAAGACATTAAACAGGAAGTTGCTGAGATGAACACAACACTTGGGTTTCTTGCAAAGAAATTCCTGGATGAGGTAGTAGAGAAGGTAAAAGTCATCGGTTCACAAGGCAAAGCACCTAGACCAGATGGTTACTCATCCGTAGAAGAAGTCAGTCATCTGAATGATCAAGGGATGGGTTTTTGGGCTTCTGGCCAAGGAAATCAAGGTCGGAACAGAGATAGAGATGATTACTACAATCGGTCCGGTTACAAAGATGGTGACTTGCAGAAAAAGGATGGGTATAAGAATGATAGAAGTGGCCTCTACGTTCTGCCTACAACTCATGAAGAGCGGGCTGGACAACCCACCATGAGGTAATTGATCAACAAGGTATTCCAAAATGTTGACTCCACGGATGCAAGTATGAAGGAGATAAAAGCTAAACTTTCAGGTATCAGTCAGAAGGTGGAGTCTCACTCTGTCTCCATAAAGTAGCTTAAGACGTAGATGCATTTGTTGTCAACCAACATGAATCCGCACCAAAAGGGTACTCTCCCAAGTGACACCATTTAAAATCTAAAAAATGATTGATAGGTTATGGTGGTGACTACTCATAGCGGAAAGCAGACTATTGATCCTCCCATGCCTATTGTTGTTTTTGAGCCAGCCAAAGCTGAGAAGGATGATGCTGAGATTGTAGCCAATTCTAAAGAGAAAGATAGTGGTGAAGGGTCATCTGAGAGACCAACTTCTGAGTTAAAGGTGAAGATAAAAGAGGTTGCATCGATCCTAAAACCCATACCATTGCCTCATCCACCTTATCCCCATAGGTTGAAGAAGAAGGTTGAGGATGGCAAATTTTATAATTTCATCTCCATGCTGAAGAAGCTTTCAGTCAATATCTCTTTGGTCAAAGCATTGGATTAGATGGCTGGTTATGCAAAATTCATGAAAGATTTGGTGACGAGGAAGAGAATGGTTAGTTTTAAGCCAGCCAACAATTTGCACCACTGCAGTGCAATATCATCCCGTTCGATGGTACAAAAGAAGGAAGATCCTGAAGCTTTCACCATACCGTGCACGATTGGAGCATTCTACTTCGCCAAAGCTTTGTGTGATTTGGGTGCTAGTATAAATCTGATGCCACTAGCAGTTTATAATGAGCTGGGCTTGGGAGCCCCCACTCCTACTACAATGCGCCTACTTATGGTAGATCACAAGGTGAAGAGGCTTGTGGGAATTCTATATGATGTATTGGTAAAAGTTGACACTAACACTCCAAAAAGACCCTCAAGATCTATTCGGAATCCCAAAAATATAAACCAAATATGCTACCTAACTGGAAAAGGCATTCCCGACTCAATAGAATCATAAAAATGACCAACGAGGGTCATCTTTATGAAATGTTGACCAAAGTCAATACTTTTTTGGTTTTTCATAAGAACCACACAAGTTCCCAAAATGAGTCTGAAAGCCTTGGTACTCAAACCAAAGGTCCCACTAGCCCAAAATCCATGTTCTGGAGCTAATAACACTGGTGGAATTCTCATCTAAGCCTGTATACTCTGCACATTGATCGAAGCAAGTATTTCAACTTTAAGAGTTCAAAAATAGAAAAACTCTTCTAAAGCTCGACCGAACACTTCAGGAGGCATGCCACCCATCCCAGCAAGTCACATAAGAAGTGTAAAAGCTATGAGAAGGGTCAAAATGGTAAAAATGCATGAAAAAGAAACCTTCTGATTCATGGTGCGATAGAGGTGCGATGCACATAATAAGAGGTGTGACTCATAAAACCCATCCCACATCACCTATGAATTTTCTTTTTCTTCCCAAGATACTAGTTGGGGGTGCGATTCCATGTGCAATCCACACAATGGCGCGTGCAAACTGCACGGCCTTTCACAGGTGCCATCCTGCTCTTTCCTTCATTTAATCATGTTTCCATCTCCATGCATTCCTAAAACAAACCAAAATCAACAAAGGGTAACAAAATAAAAAGTAAAAACACTTGAATTTTGCCTCCCAAGAAGTTCTTAATTTTATGTCATGGAACGACAATAGTACCTCAATCTTCAATCATTTCTCAGAAGCATATCAATCCGATTGGCGTGGCCCCATCCAAAGTGATAGAAGTGCTTCCTCAAAATATTCATCATCTCATCTTGTTTCAAAGTTGAAAACACCATAGATTTAGGTACCTCCTTCATCTTAAAGTCACTATGGGCTTCAACCAACTTTCCCTCAGTATTGATCACAGAAACAACTCTAAATTTGCTCGATGGTTTGGTGGGTTGGTATATATTAAATGTAACTTCCTCGCTTCCCATATAGAACTTGAGCTCTCTTAGCTCCAGATAAACTAAAGCTCTCCCAGTTGCCAATAGTGGTCGGCCTGAAATAATGGGCACCTCAAGATAAACATCACAATCTAAAACCACAAAGTTGGCCGGTAGGATAAACTTGTCCACCTTGACTAACATATCAAATAATATTCCCACTGGGCATTTAATTGAGCGATCGACAATTATCAATTTCATTGGTGTAGGACTAGGGGTACCTAAGCCTAACTTCTTGAAAACCACAAGGGGCATCATGTTTATACTTGCCCCGAGATCACATAATGCCTTTCCAAATAAAAACACTATAATAGTACACGGGATAATGAAGGCTCTCAGATCTTCTCTTTTGGGGGCAATGTTGCTTGTCACCATCGCACTGCAGCTGTGGGACACTTCCACCATACTTACTTTAACCACTCACTTCTTTTTCAATAGCTCCTTCATAAACTTTGCTTACCCTAGCATTTGTGTAAGAGCATCAACCAAAGGAATGTTAACGGCTAGTTTGCTGAATATGTTAACAAACTTTTTGAATTGGGCATCTTTCTTTTCGTGGCTAATATCTCAGGGTATGGAGAGGGTCCTTTAGGCACACTTGGAGCATCCTCTTTAATATCAATAGCAATTTGAGAAGGAGAGTCGGTCTCATCCTTCTCTTCCTGTGGGTCTTCATCATTGTCAATCACATTGGGTGCACTAGGCTTCACCCTAATATTTGGATTCTCATCAACTTTGTTCTCAATCACTACATCCTATTGTGTCTTGACCTCATACTTCTTAACAACCTCAATAGTTGGATTTATTACCCCACTAGAAGCCTTCCACTCTGAGTGACTATTGCCATCATATGGCCATCATTCTTCGAGTTCACAAGTGTGTCACTTGGAAGGGTACCTTTCATATGTGGATTCATTTGTGAAGAGAGGTGGTTCATTTGGGCTTGTAGGTGCTTGATAGATACCGAATGGGAGCACACCATTTAGTTAAGAGTGGATACTTCAATTTTTAATTCCTTGACCCCACTATTAGTTGATTCAACTCTATTCAACACTTGAGACAATATACCTCAATCTTGGAATTTCCGAGGTTACTCCCCATTGGTTGGTAGGGACATACATCGTCCTTTGGTGGAGGCACATAGGGGTTGGTACTACAATGATTATAGCAATCACAATCTCTTTCACGATCATGCCATTGACCTTCATGGTGTCTACCTTGCTCCCTATCTCTCCATTGATTTCCCTGGTCCCTGTTCCAACCTTGGTTCTCATCTCTCAGATGTCAAGGACCTTGGTTTGTACCTTAATATCCAGTTCAAAACCCTGCCACAAGATAACATGTCTCCTCATCCATAGGGGAATATAGACCTTATTCATGAGATATAGGACCATAAGTTCCCACGTCATTCATACTTTTATTTCCAGATCCCATCATATGCTTAGCCAATAGATCAATTTGCATCAACATCTTGGCCATTGTTTTATATCTCTCCTATTCTTTTTGCCTCATTTCACATGTCATAATGGAAAAAGTCACCCTCAAAGAAACATCGACCTTTCAAGTATGCCATGCATGATTTGTCTTTGTCATTCGCTCTAGAAGAGCCGAGGCAATACCATATTGTTAGTCCATAAATGTTCCACCCACAAGTTTATTTACCAGGGATTTGTTCATCAAATTTAAGGCTCGATAGAATCTTTGAAGTAGGACATTGTCAGGATATCCATGATTCAGACACAATAAGAGCTTCTTTTTGAACCTTAGCCATGCTTCATGCAGTGTCTCATCTGGGAGTAGGCAAAAGTTGGTAATATCATCCCTCAATTGAATCATCTAAGAGGGAGGGAAGAATTACACCAAAAATTCCTCATCCAATCCATTCCATAAAGTAATAGAGCCCCTGGGAGCTCTTCAAGCCAAGCCGTAGCTTCCCCTATAAGGGAGAAGGGGAAAAATTAGAGCCGGATGGACTCTTGCAAAATATGGTTGATATTGAATTGTTTACAAATCTCTATAAAGTTTCGAATATGTCGGTTAGTGTGCTCATGCTCCAACCCTCCAAATAGACCCTTCAACTGAATCAAGTGGAGCATAGTGCTCGTAACATGAAATATGACATTTCCAACAATGAGGGGTAGGCAAATTGAACCTACGCCACCATGGACTATGGTCTCATGATCCATGTCCATATATCCATCTACGCTTTCTTGGTCACTCACTTCACTCACTGGAACCCTGTGCAAACAATCACAAAAATACAAAAAGGTAAAATGAACAAACACTTAACAAAGTGAACTCAAATGACAATCAATCAACGATTCAAAAACCACTCCCCGATAATGGTGCCATTTTTTATGACGCTCAAAAGCACTCTCCCAAAGGAGGTGGTAGGGATCGTCAAGCAAAACAAAAGTAACCCAATGAGTGTTGGGGTTGAATTCATGTAGAGTGGAGTAATGATTCGCTAAAAGATCATTGAGAAATAATCACTAAGAGAGTAATTTCTCAAACAACTTAAAAGTAAAGATTAGGGGAATTTGAAAGGGAAATGTACATATCAACATTGATATCAACACAAAAGCATATGTAAACACGGGTTTTGTAATCAATACGAAGGAGACTAGGGGTATGCTTCCTATGGGTTTCTAGAAAGGGTAGGGAACTTGATTAATTATGCAAATTCTCAATCAATGATACGAGTAGCATTGGTTTTAGTCATATTTGATAATCTCTCAATCCTCCAAATATATATCCTATGATCTTTGTTCAAGCACCATAGTTTTAACATGAACTGACCAATTCAATTGCTTAGGAAAGTCATACTATTTATAGCTTGGACTCTTAGATGAGAGTTTCTATCAATTAAGCTATTTCTAGCATCAATCTAAGGTGTAAATCTCAAATTCCCACTATTGAAATCCTATCCGAATTATGAACCCCTCTTTCAAGCAAGAACACAATTAAGAAAACTCAATTAATGTTTTCAAGATAAATTTTATGATTAAAACTTGACGAATTCAATAGACCTGTATCAATTCATCAATTATAAGCACAATTAAACAAGACCCACACCCAAATTCAAATACCCATCATACACATACCCCTAAACAAGGAAATTAGTTGCTCATACTAAGGAAATAAGAAGATATACCAATTGGGTAACTCATACTTCCATTCATATTTAAGCCAAAATCAAAATCCAAGCTCAATTTGGTACAAAAATAGTGAATTTTAAGTGTAGAAAATGAAGAGAAAGAGTACTCTCAATATCTTCCTTGAGAACTTCTCTATATGTTTTCTACTTTTGATCAAGAGTACCTGCATTTTAATCAATAAAGGCAATAAGTACCTCTAATTCTCATTAAAACATGACAATAATTCATGAATAAAGGCTCAATAAAATGGTAGATTACCAAATTGTTAGTGGCCAGGCTAACTCATAAGCTACTTCCCCAACAAGTTGCATAAACTCAAAATGAGCCAAAAAACCTACGCCTGAGCATGCACTTCCTCCCAAATCTTATCATGCCCTTCATGGGCGATATACCTTTTCTCTAATCATAAACTCTAAGTCACGCACCCTTTGGTCAGCATAGCACTTCTTCCTACTCTAGATAGTATGGAGTCTCTCCTGAATCAACCAAACTCTATCCATGTAATCAAGCGACAGATCGGTGCACCAAGGCCTAACTTTGAAGGCATAAATCAAACCCACCAGGGACCTGCACCGCCTACTATAGGACCTTACTGAACTTGTAATGTAGGCTCGGGGATGGGTATGGTATATTTTTAAATAGTGACTATGCCCTAATTGACACTATGTTATATTTACTCCACTTATTAGACCAATCTTTCCTCCCTTATTCTCGCTTTATTTTTTTTTCATTAGGCAACGAGTGCCGTAATTATTTCTAACTCAGCTTTTTCTCATTTTTTTTTTTCTCTTATCTTTTTCTTTCTTTTTTCTTTCTTCATTTAGCACATGCCACACCCGCTATTTCCCTTTTTATCACTAGTCTACTCTTTTCATACCATATTCTTCTTTGCATTTCCCTCTACAGTAGCCACCCTCAACTTAGATGGTTTGCCTTAGTTGAGGTGCACAATGTCCAAGGAGGGACCAGGCCAAACTAAAAGTTCAAAGAAAAACTGGGAAAGTGAATCGGCTAAATAATAAAATGGTCCATTTAGGCTCAAACTCAGGGATCGAGGGATATCAACTTTATTTAGACGGTCATTTTAGTTTAAGTGGACTGAAGTCAAAAAGGCCTATGATCCTTTCCTAACCAACTATCCTACAACCTAGGCAAGAATAACTAGGTAAGTTCTAGATTGACACATAACATAAGAATGATACTAATGCAACTCACACAACACGGCACAGAGTTTCACTATTAGTTACTAACTATCAGGTTCATGTACTAGCTTAAGGAATACTTATCATATCCACATACGTAGTGTAATCCAAAGATCCAGCAGAGTCAATCTCTCAAAATAGTCAACCTGTCTCACAATAATTGGAGGGGTCTATTGTTTTTCAAAATCACTTTCATATCAAGTTCCATGCCACAGACTGCACTAAGTATTCCTATTTTTTATGCTAACACAACAGACTCCTAAACATGATGGTTTAACAGAAATAAAAGTCCTCTGAGAAAGAACACAGCGAGAAAACCCCAAGGATGCAGATACTGAAAGGTACCCTCTTGGGTTTCCTCCCAAGCATCACCTAATTTAAGATTGTGACACGATGTGAGTATCTTGAATACTTAGACTTCTCCAAGATACTCATCAAAACATACATGTAGACTAGCTACCCCTGTACATTATCCCCAATGCACTAAAAAAAGTAATTGTGAGGGAGGTTGGAACATACCTATAATTCCTAAGCACTGGTATCTGGTGTAGTAGACGTGGCCGATGGTGTGGCACTTATGGTGGAAATAGTGGCTGCAGATGAACCTTTCTCATCATCAATAACAGTCTCACCTCCTAAACCCGACGCTCCCACAATAAGGTCTTATGAAGGTGTTACACCCAAAAGTTCCAGGCTCTATGGAGTGCCATCTCTCAAAGCGTCAAATCTAACTCGCTCGGCCTCAACTCTACCAACTTCATATCTCCTAGAGGCCTCCATAGTCTGCTTTAATGGCTTCATATCCTTCTTTTGAGCTTTTTGGGCCTCTTTCTTTCTTTTCTTTTCTATCTCAACCAGTGTCATCTCCAACTCATCATCCTCTCTATGAACTTTCTTTCCCTTTCTCTTCTTCTTATTATCAACCTAAGGAACATCGTTATCATCATCCTCAATTTGAGATCTCTTAGGTAGAGAACACAGAGGGGACCCTACTAGTAGATTAATAAAGGAATCCTCCCTCTCCTCATCGTCGACTGGTGTAGCCTCAATAATTGGAACCTTCCTCACCTAGAGGGCATCAATATCACCAGGAGCTTTGTAAAGCTTGGCGAGGATAGATATGAGTTCCAATGTACTTAAATTCCACAGCCTATCATTTAGTCATATCACTATCCCATCTAAACGGACATTCACACTGTCAATAGAACTCTAGATGGGCTCGAGGCTAGCGGTAATCCCTTTTATGATAAGTGGCTCAATGGCCCTAGAGAAATGCTTATTCTTCTAATGAAGTCCAAAGAAACTCTCCCAAAGGAGGTGGCAATGGTAATCGATCAAAACAATAAGTAACCCAATGCGAGCCGGGGTCGAATACACTGAAATGGTATAAAGATTCATCACTAATTTTCAATTTGATTCACAAGAGTCAGAAAAGTGTTCAAGCAAGTAATAAAAAATAGGTGAAATGGTTTGAGAACTAAAATTTGAATTATAACAAAATAACGATGCAACCATGATTGTTCTAATCAAGATTGGAAGGCTAGGGTGTGCTTCTAATGGGGTCATGCAATGGGATAAGGGTTGATCATTCAAGCAAATTATCATTTACGAGTGCAGGTAACCTTAGATTAAATTATACCTTTGTAGTTTTTCAACCCACTAAGCATATATACTTTGGTCTCTTTCAAACCCCATAGTTGAACAACAAACCAACCAATTGGCTTAGGTGAGTCAAGATATTTCTAGTCTTAACTCTTAGGTGAGAATTACCTAAATAAAGCTTTTCTAGCCTCAATTTATGGTGGAAATTCCAAATCCCCACTATTGAATCCTTACCCAATTAATGAACTTCTTCTTTAAGTAAGAAGCTAAATTAATGTTTGCAACCATCAATTTTATAATGAAAACATGAAGGATTCAATATACCCACCCATAATAATCAATTAAAAACCTGAATAATCAACACCCATTTCCAAATTAAAACACCCATCATATAGACACCCCTAGAACTAAATTTAGCTACTCATAATAAAGGAACAAGAGAATATACCAACTGGGTTTTTAATAATTCCATTCATTTTTCAATAACTAGCTTCAAATTCCAAGCTCAAATATCAACAATGGTGTTTTTTCTCTACAAAGAGGAAGAAAAATTGTGCTCTAAGGTGTATTATCTCTTCTATTGGGAATTGAAAAACTGATGTATATTCCTTGGAAAAATCCGAAAAAGGATCTTGGAAGCTTCCCAATTATGACATAATAAATCTGGACAATTTTTCCTTTCAGGATACTTGTGAAGTCACGTGCAAAGGCACCTACGGTCGCCTATGGAGACTTATGGCACACAGGTGCCAAGTTTTCAAGGCATTGAGTTTCCTGCCACCTGTGATCACGTCAGCATAGGCACCTGCAAATTGCCTTTGGTGATTTATGGCACGCAGGTGCCTGGCATGCTAGGTAGTGCTTTAGGAGTTTTCTGCACTAGCACCTGCCAAATGCAGGTGCCCTCATGTGAGACGCATGCCAGCTCTCATATCGTGTACAAATCTTTATTCTTTCGATCATGTTTTGACTTGGCTTCCATTTTTAGCTTATTTGAGTTGAAATCCTCTTCTTTTTTCATTGACTAAGAGTGCCTGCATATAAGATAATAAAGGGAAAAAATCCTTCTAAATGATATCAAATCAAGACAATAATTCATGAATAAAAGCTAAATAAGTTGGTAGATTACCAACTTATCAAACCCCCAAACTTGAATATTCCTTGTCCTTAAGAAAAAGCACTCATAAGGCAAAGGATTGACACAAAATTCTCACGGCACAAGGAATTCACAAAGGACTATAATGAATCAATGACTCAAGAAAATAATAAACAAAGGACTCAAAAGACAATACTCATTTGGTACCACCACAAGCTCTAGGAAAATACGTATTTCAAAACTCTCATCAAGAGATTTCAATTTTCATTCAATATAAGAGGATTTGTCATTCAAAACAAGATTATTAAGCTTCTCAAGTCATAGGCATTAACCTTCAAGGTTTGCCTCAAGATTTGTTGCATAACTTATCTCATTCATTCCCCTTAATTGAGGTCAAGACTCACTATTTACTTCAAGAATGCAATTCCACTCACCACAAGAGAGAGTCCCACTCACAATCATACAATTGACAATATAGGGATTCTAAGAGAATAAAAAGACTCTCATTCTCTCAAAGAATTTCAAGTACATACACATCAAACCATAGGCTTGCCCTTCATGTAATTTGCCACTAATGTAGAGTCGCCAAGATCAGAATCACTAAGGACTTGTGGGCAATGATGTAGGTTAGGGTTAAGGTCAGGATTTCGTTTGGCTCAAGTAACTAAACTTCACTAATGCAACCATAAGCATTCAAGTGCACTGCTCACATCTTTGGTTCAACTTTACCTTATTCCTCCCTCTTAAAATCCCAATTTATCCCACAAACCATTTTTCCAATCACCCTTTCTTTAGATTATGAGGTAACACCATTTAATTCTTATTCTTTTATTAGTCACATTTTTTGAACATTTTCAATCACTTCTTAAGATAAGCATAGGGTGCTATCTCACAATTGAAGCTCAATATCTCCTTCTACCATCAATAATGAATACACCCCAAAACTTAGGCTTTTGCATACATCACATTCCATTTTATCATTCATCCCCCCCCCAAACATAGACTTTTAGACTACCCTTTTATTGCTTAGCAATTAGGGAGGAATGCATGTCAATATGAAGGATTCAAATAGGTCAAGGTTTGCAATATGGGTGCCAAGGAAAGGTTAAGGCTCAAAGGGATTAACTAGGATCAATGTTGAGGGAAGGAACTTTTGGGTAAAGTGACTGTTCAAAAAAGGGGCCTAAGGTTATCTTCCAAGCTAAGTTACCTCTAGAATGTTGTCTTGAATCACATTCGGGGCAAGTTCTAGATAATATGCATGCACAAGAACTAAGTAGACCTTTCTATACATGGCGTCATAACACAAGAAGTTCACACTTAGTCTCAAAATCAATTAGGATGAATGACTTTTGGCAAGCTATTATGAGTTTTGCACACTCATTTGTGAATCAATCAAGCCAAATGGATAATATTCAAGTCATAACAAGAGAATGTTTTTCAAAATAATTTTCCCCTCTTAATTTTCAAATTCTTTTTCCACGAAAACTTGTCATGGTCCCATTTGAGATAAGCAAAACACAGACTCAATCTAAACGTGAAACTTGAAATTTTCCCTTAAGAAAATTGCTTCTCAATCTATCATAGGGAATTGTCACCCAGTTTGACACAAAAACAAAGAAAATAATAATTTGCTCCTCGATAAAGAACCACAGCATGAAGAAAACCCTCAGAGTTTATTTAAAACTAACTATTATTAAGAAAGGAAAAATTTGAGTCATGTGCTCATGGATCAATGGATAACTAGGCCTGACGTAGGCACTAAGTGAACTTTGGAAGCACGGGTAGTGAAATAATTTAACGTGTAGGACTAACCTGGCAATAAGACAAGTCACATCATATACAAAACATAATAATAAATAGATCAAGCCCAATAAGGGCACAATAATAAGCAATGAAAAAAAACAAGGGACCGATGAGGGAAATATCACATAATCCGAAATATGACCTACAAGGGCCAAATTGTCTAGAGCATCCAACAAAAAATCGTAACAAGGGCAATAAAAGTGCAAAATGCAAATGTCTAATCCCAACACGGGAAAAACCCAAAATCAAAAATATAAATGAACCCACAAACTTAAAATTAGCATTGACCTAAATGTGTAATCAAGAATATAAGAGGTAAGGTGTAAAGACTCCCTGAGCATGCTACTCTTTGTGGTCCTCCTTTTCAGCTGCGTCAGAATTGGGGCCCGCTCCTCCCATATGGGAGTGTGATGTTTGCTAAGACTCAAATAGCATCCTTTGGAGCTCCAGAACATTTGCCTCATCCTCACCTCTCAGGGCAGTGAATAAATCATCCACAAGGGTAGGAGTTTGATGGGGTATAGTCATGGCCTCATCAAGGGTACTCAAAACTGATACAATAACGGGTTCCTTACCCTTAGATCTGCCCATATCAGCCCAGATAGAAGTGATCGCATGCTCCATAACCTCAACCCTCTTGCAAAGCTTTTCCATATTTTCCATGACCTCCTTCATGGCATCCTTAACCACTTTTTGAATAAGTCTTAGCCGCCTCTTAGCTAATGAGTCTAACTGGGACTCGTGAGAGTACGTCATATTTATTATCTTTTGAAGGCCAGTCAGGGTGAGGATGAAGGATATAGTGAAGGCCTAGGAGGTACAACCTTTGGAGGATTTCACAATACTATAGGAGTACGAGTGCCGGACACTGACCTTATTGGGGAGGAGGTACCCATGTAAAAATCTGCCTCGAAGGTACCTTCATCACTGATGCTTTGGAACTTTCTCTTCTTGATCTTAGGAGCATCTGCATCAGTCTTATTGTTAATATGGAATACCCCAGTTGTAACAATAGACTTATCAGAATCAAAATAAAAAATGTTGGCCTTTTCATACAACTTGCTAATAAGGACTGGGTATGGAATGAATTTGAGGCTTGACGTGCCTTTTTCTTGATCACCGCTGATGCTATTTCTCCAAAGTTCATGTACACCCTCGACATGATGCAAGCAACTAGTATAGCTCCCTCATAGGTAATTTTTGGATCATTTTTGGAGGAGAGGAAATGGAAGCGAATGAAATCATACCATAGCTTAGCCTCAAAGTGGAGGTCTTGATGCGGGATTACACCACCAAACCTAGCCCATAGAGGTTCACCTGGGGCAATAATCTTTGCAGCCCAATCAAGAAACATATTTTTTTGGGGTAACTTTTGTTGCATACACAATCCTCGTGGTGATTGGTGTTCCACAATAGATTGAGATGGGTTCAAGAGTAATATCAACCTCTTTGCCCCTAACCATCATAGATTTCAAGCAGGGAAAGTCCTCGGCATTAACCAGATATTTCATAGCATCTTGTTTGGCTAGGTAGGCCACATAGAATTCAAGGACCACTTCCAGGTAAAATCCTCCCGACACATCTAGAAAAAGGGACCAATCTCTTATGGAGAATTGGTGGGTGATATTGGGAAATTCATCCCCAAGTGCCTCCAAATTGAAACTTCTCTCTAGTTTAAAAGATCGATTGGCGTTGTACTTAATGTAATAGGGACTTCATGCCCTTCACACAAAATTTAGTTTGCTCCTCATTAATTTGAACTGTGGGAGCCTGGAGTAGCCTTAGAAAATTTCTTCTTGCCATTGGTTTTGCTTTTTATTATGGTTAGAGTAGGGCGTCTTCTTGTGCTTCTACTGGAGTTATCTTCGCTATAATACATGATCAAAAAAGGGAATGTGAGTGCCTAGGAAAACAAACAAAAATGTTTTTGTATTTTTCAATGATAAAGGAAGAAAATACTACAAGAAGTTAATAAAATAAACAAAAACTGAATGCACAAAGAAAAGAATGGCAACTGCGTAATTGATGCCATGTGCGTTCATATGCAAGTCGCACGAGGAGACTTGCAATTGACATGTGATTTCTCCCATGCTAGAGAGATTACCTAGAATAGGGAATCTCATAGGTGATGGCTGATATGTTTTGCCTGAGTCAACTTGCGGTATGCAAGTGCTATCACCCCTACATGATAGTGAAATGGAAGTTTCTACCTCCATCTGCGTCATCACATGCGTTTCGTAGGTTAATACTTGTGATGCGTATATGGACCGCAAATGCAAAGCATTGTAAAATTTTCAATTCTCTGCTTTCACTTGCATTGAACATGCATTTCACAAGGCAACACCTGTGGCACAAAAGTGTTCATAGGCCATAAACAAACTATAACAACACCAAGGCATAGCAAATCAATCGTTGATCAAATTTTTTTGAGTTATTCGAGGATTCAGACTTCCCCAAAAAACTTCACTATCATCACAAGACCAATAAAAAGAAATATATGCTGAACGATTTCCCTTAAGAAGGACATTATCCATCTATCATCGGGAATATCAAGCTATATGATTAGCATGAAAAGAATATTCAAACTCAACAATATTCACTCTCACTCAACGAAAGCACTCACTGGACAAGTCATAATTGACAATACTACTCAAGAGCACTATAATTCACATTTTTTAGCCTAATCAAAAGATTGGTTCAATCAACCCTACAATAACAATGATTTTCTTTTAAGAACGATGTTACCCAATCTATCATTAGGATAAATCATGCATTACCAATGAGTGAGTTACTTAGAGTTCACCCAAAACTCAAAATATTAGGCTAAAAATCAATAAAAACGACATGCATTATCATAAAAACAAGATCTACCAAGTTTTTCACATTCATAATAACAATAAGACCCAAAATTTAGGTCCAAAAATCAGATCTCAAGTACAAATACACTATGCTAGAATTTAAGTAGCATGCTTCACTAATAATATCCCAAAACACTTAAAAATGATTTAACATAGGGGAGCATATCACAAAGGAATAAGATAAAGTGAGGAGTGAAATATTAAAGCTTTGGAGACCCACAATGGTAACCCGTAATTTTCTTGCCAGAAAAATATGTGCAGCAGCGATAGTGCTGTATGGTGAAGTGGTGGAGAAAATATGATGAGAGTGTAGGGGATTTTTGGAGAGTTGAGGGAGTTTTAGGAGAGAGTTTGAATAATTTTAAAAGTTAAAAGAAGGATAAAAAATGATTTAAAGGTGAGAAAGAAGAAGAAGAGACGTGGGTCGGGTCTGGGTCAGGTCAAGTCAATGGGTAGGTCAAACAATTTTAAAATGCCATACTTGCGCCAGCAGTGCCATATGTGTTTCCCACATGACCACTTGTGTTTTGCTTGTTACTCCATATGTGATATTTTTAAGTTGACTTGGTGCCAGTGCACTAGTTGGAACCTGCGACGGTATGTGCGAGCCATGTGTCCTCATGGGAGTTTCACCCTTAGCTTTGCAAAATGCCTGTTAATTTCAATTTTTCGTTCAATTCACTGCCTCTGGTTTGACTCTGTAACACCCCACCCGTTTGAACGTTGGATTAAATTATACTTTTAGGGTAAGACTAAGAGTTATTAATATGTAATAAGGATGTTTTATGAAGTATTTTAATTTTAAAATGGTCGTATGTTATGTTTTTAAGTCAGGCAAGTTGCAAAATAAAATTCGGGGAAAGTTATTGTAAATTCCATTATGAAATTCTCTGAAAATTTTGGTCAAATGTCTCGAAGGTTTTCTCAGAATATATAAAGGTTTAGAAGGCTTACAACCCTCTAAATCAAAGGCCTACGAGTATAGTTTCCAACACAGTAAACTGCTTGTCCATACGACTTTAAAATAGAGAGAAATTCATATTTTTGTAAGACTACATAAGCAGGAATGTCAAGGTGGCCCCATAGCCCCTAAGTCGATTGGCCTTTATGAATCCGACTCTCCTTCATAAAAACAGACCTAAAACTACTGAAAAATTAGGGGTAAGTCCCCTAAATCCTCCATGGAATTTGATGCTTTCAATTCGGATTTTTAACAGAAGTTGCTCTAAATAGCGAGCTCATCATTTTGGGAAAGTTTGCCCCAACCACTTCACGGTGTATCTCTATAGGTGTTGTGTCAGCAAGCTATAAGGAGTTTTCTGAGTATTTTGCTGTAGCTACGGAGTTATATTGGCAAGGTATGGATCCCGTACACTTGTCTATTTATTAAATCGAGATTCTAAGTTTCTAATTATGAAATACTTTAGTTGACGTTGACTTGTAGTAGTCTCTTGTTGAATTTGGATCCGTTTGTTGCTACTGCTAGGAGGCAAAATGTTTAGCTTGGGATTTCAAAGCTTTACGTTAAGGTAATCTTCTTCCTATGACTTTTCTTCGCAATTCCATGTTCTAGTATCATTTTATAGATTTCTGAGCCATAAAATGGTGTTTTGGACACTGTAGCTCCGGGAAGCCCCTTGTCTTGTTAAGTTTGATTAATATTATTGTTAATGATGGTGTTAAGGTGTTGGAGGGACTGTACATTTGTTTTATTCTTATCAGAGTCACGTAAAATAGTTGTTGGATTGAATAACGTGAAGTATACCTTGAAATAGTGCCTCGGGAGCTCGTCGCTCCTTTGAGATGTGGTTAGCATGTTGTTGTTGGCTTTAGATGTTGTTTATTTTTTTTTGTAGCCTTATTTTATGATTTGGACTTGGCTCATCGCGAATGTGACATTGATGCCTTATCGATTGGTTATGGCTCATTCTTGCAGCCTTACACTTTTGGGGCTTCAGTTTAAAGGTATGTTAAGGCTTTCATTTAACTTTCTGGCATAACCATTAAGGACAAATCTTGTAAGGCATGTGTAACATCGTTATTTAACTAGTGGTCTTATAGTATTGAATTTCGGCCCACAACATGATTTAGCGACTATCAGAAGCACTCTATTCTTTACTTAGCAGCCTAGAAGAGCATGTTATGATTGTATTGAGGTCACATGTGATGACATGGTGTTATTGTGTTATTTTTATCATCTTGATACCACCTATGAGCTTGTTTTGGTCTCAACAGACAGTGACACTGCAGGATTTTGGAGCCTAAATTTTGGTTACTATTACCGTGCCTTCGGGCCAGGCAAACTGTACCTATGGGATGGGCAGGCTATACCTATAACACAGTTATTACATTATATTACCGTGCCTTTAGGTTGAGCAGACCATAGCTACAGGATGGGAAGGGTGTACCTATGGGGCAATAATTACATTATATTATCGTGTCTTTGGGCCGGGAAAACTATACCTACGGGACGGGCAGACTGTACCTATGTGGCCTCAGCTATATTACATTAACGTACCTTCGGGCTGGGAAGACCGTACTTTCAGGACGGGCAGGCTGTACCTATGGGGCAACACTTATATGGTACCATAGAGCCTCATAGTTGCACCGATTCATGACACATGTACATTCAAATAGTTCAAATCAGATTATCACTGGGGCCCAGATAAGGAGGTTAGTATGGGTATTTAGCGACTGTTTGTGCCTACTAGGACTTATGGCGATTGTATGCTATTTGTACCTACCGAGCTTATAGAGTCCAGTTAAGGTTATTGTTTGCTATGTGCTTTAGATGGTATTTTATTGCAGGAAGGTAAGTTATAGTACTTTTGTTTTACTATTGCCCTTTTGTTGATTCCTCACACTTTAGTTTCAGTTTTCAGTTTGCCTTACATTCTCGGTCCATTATTTCGTATTGATGCCTCATTTCTTATGGGAACTAAATTTGTGCCTGCAGGTTCTGAGCAATGACTAGACAGACCTGTCAGGTAGCATTATCGAGCTTTCAGAGGGTTGGTTGACTCTTTTCCTTTCAGGGGTCGCCCGAGTCTCAGAGGTTTGACTTTTTGCTATTTATAGTTTTTGGGTAGGTTGGGGCCCTATCCCACAAATTATTGTATTCATAGAGGCTTGTAGACTAGTAAGTTTGATTATATAGTTATGATGGTGGCCATTTTGGCCTTGTATGTTTATTAGCTGTAGTTGTTAGCCAACTTGGCGTTGTTGTTATTTTGTTGGTAATTTAGCGGCATATTGTCCTAGTTTACATTGTGTATACATGTTTTTAGTTTTATATAGAGATCATGGTGGACTTGACGGCCTGGATAGCATTTATGCTTTCCTAGATATCATGGCGGCCTAGACGGCCCAAACATGACTTATGTGCTACATGCTTATTGATTTATATGAACTATTGAGAGTAGTTTTTTTCTTTCTAAAGCTATTGACAGGGGCCTTGCCGGCTGAGGGCTGATTTATAAGATGAGATTTACTTATTTGTTTTCTTAATTGTGTGTGTCTGCTATGTGCCATTGGCAAATAGTTTAGTAGGGTCGACTTGGGCCTAAGTTTTGGCATTAGGTACCAGTTGCGCCCTATGAGTTTGGAGTGTGACAAATTTGGTATCAGAGCAACATCGTATCCTTGGGAGTATGCAAGCCATGTCTAGTAGAGTCTTGTTTATTAGTGTGTTGTGCACCACATTTTATAATCAGGAAGCTACAAACATTGTTCAGGAAAGTTACCCTTTTTCTTGCTCAAATCGTGCTATAGAGCTCAGTCATAAGGGTTGAGTTTTCAGCTTAGGATTGTTATTTGTCTTGTACTCAAATCGCAAATAATGACAATATAGACATCATGCAAATCCATGCTGATGTACAGAACATAGATGTGTTTTTACATCAACAATATACAATTGAGAGATTCAAGAGAGGGCACAAGAAGAGGGCTAGGCCATAGGTTTTAGACAAAGGCCCAGGGTGGCTCCAAACCTTGGTATTTCGAGAGACCACCTAGGCCCCCACTACATATTCCTAGGGTAACAAGTTGGATCACTGGAGGTGGTCAGGTCTGGGTGAGAGCTTACGAGCATAAGACTTACAATAGTAAAGGGTCCCAGAGCAGTTTTGATCAGCTATGACATATTGTAATACATGCAATAAACATATGTTGGGAGATGCCATCAGGGCTCCACAACATGCTATTTTTGTGGCCAAGAGGGTCATATTAAGATATTATTCATTTAGGAACCAGCATGGTTGACCAAAGACAGACAGATTAGCAACAAGACCATCTTCCTCGATACATCTTGTAAAGCATGAATCCCAGATTTTAGCAACTAGAGGTCACGGTTGAGAGGGAGCATCTAGTTCTGACTATGGCCAGAATTGCAGTTATGCACTACACGTTATCATAATTCATAGTTATCTCCAAATGTTGTGATAGGTATATTGGGTGGTTGCTCCCGCTATGCTTATGTTTTGATAGATCAAGGCTCCATATTATCGTATGCTATCCCACAACTTACTGGGAAGTTATGTATCGTACAAGATCCATGTAATGACCCTTCCGGTCATTTCTACGTATACATTTTTCTTGTGCCGTTAGAGCTTGTTTGTAGCAGCCCCAAGTCACTTAAGGCTTTTCAGGACCGGTATTTCGGTGCCGGGTCCATTTGTTTGGTCGTATGATAAGTTTTGAAGTCAAGCAAATCGGCAAAAGTTATCGTAAGTTCTTTAATAAATTTTCTGAACTTTGGGTAAAATGTCTCAGGGCTTTTCTCTCAATATATAAAGAGTTAGAAGTCCCCCGAAATACCAAATCGAAGGTCTACGAGTCTAGTTTCCTACGCACAAAACTTCACATCCAACTGATCTTTGAGTAAAAAGTTATGACTGTTTTACCGTGGACTGTCTTGCAGAAAACGGGTTGCAAATCGGGTCGCGAACCAGGTCGGGTCAAACTCAATTTAAGCCTCAACTTTACGTTTTAAAATGCCATTTCAGTTCTGAAACAGTGAGAAAACATAAGGGAGGGTTCCAAGAGAGTTCTTGAGTATCGAAATCGTGCGTACTTGAAAATATCTAATTTGAAAGTCGAAGGTGGTAGAAAATTATATTATTATTACCTTTTCAAAATATTTTAAAGGTTTATGAAAAATATTTTTGTTACGATATAATTGTATATGTATTTATTTTATAAGGTTTTTATACATTGTAATATTTTAGCGGAGATAGTAAATTTAGTTACGTTGAAAATTATTATTATAATATAGTAGGTTTTATTTGAAATAATTTTCTATTAAGTATGATATATTTAAAAAGCTATATTTATTTTACCACGAACTTATGCAATACCCGAGTACTTACGTAGTGGAATAGAAATAACTGTGTGGTGCCACTCCACTTCCACGTGGAAGTGGAGTAAGGATACACCACTTAATTAATGTGAGTGGTGGCATCATTTGACATATATAACATTAATGAGCTATTATCTTGAAAACTTAAGAAATGTCCGCCTACTTTTGTTCCTCCGTTGCTTGTAGTATTTGCCAATATATTTTATTTACCCTTGTGGTCCGGTGAGGCCTTGTTGACTCTCGAACATAGAAGGTGGGATTTTGGGAATGTCCGCGAGTCCCGGGCATAGAATTATCCTTCTAGGCTGGTTATGCTTGCTGAGTAGCTGTGGGCCTGTGCAGGGTCGATAGGTTGATTGTGAGCTGCGGGGAAGCTATTGTGTGTGATCATACCATTTCCATGCATATAAAAAGGTTTTATCCATGTTTTACTATGGTTTTGGCTTCGGGCCTACTGGCACTATTTTCTAAACCTTGCATGGCCCGGGGGGGCCGTTTTTGATGGAAATAATTTGGAAATGGTTTGATTTAACTTGTGAATATTTCTGGATAAAGGAAAGTAAAATTATGTTTAAATCACCAGTTTTACGATTAACGCTAGACTCGGCAGGGCCGGAGTGCTAGTTGAGTTTTCTTGCTACTTGAGATGATTTTTAGCCTCGGTCGGACCGAGCACCTAAGATGACTT
>QJPP01005766.1:0-61531 GCA_003996215.1 Jaltomata sinuosa
GCTATGGTAATGGTCTTGGCATAACAATCCAAAACCACACGGTGAGGGGATAACCAGTCTATTCCCAATATCACATCAAAATCTAGCATATCAAGAATCATCAAATCACCCCAAATCTCTGAATCACCAATAGATAGCGTACAAGATCTCACAATCCGATCCACTACTAAAGAATCTCCTACTGGGGTCGAGACAGAAACATGAACAGATAATGGTTCACTAGCCAACCCCAAACAAGGCACAAAGTAGGCAGATACATATGAACAAGTGGATCCAGGATCAAATAAAGCCATAGCAGACTGATGGCACACAAAAATCATACCTATAATCACAGCATCTGAGGCCTCTGCCTCTGGTCTCCTAGGGACCGCATAAAACTGACGACGACATCCACCTGCCCGACCGCCATCCCTACCACCAGCTCTGCCGCGTGGAGCACCACCTCTCCCCTGATGACCACCGCCTCTAGCCGGAGGCTGAACTGCTCATACAGGCTTATCCCACTGAATTGTACCCTGCTGAGGGCAATCTCTAGCAAAATGACCTATCGTACCACAAGTAAAACAAGCCCCTGACGGCCTACTCAGTCGAGATGAACCAGCAGATCTCGTATGACCACCATGACCTGATGCCCCAGAAACTGTGCCCCTCGAAGACTGGCCGCTATAGCCCTGATGGCTGTTCTGACCCTGCTCGAACTGGGTACTACCAAAAGTCTGAAGGGAAGCCTGGACCGGTCGGCTGGGCTGACCCTGGTGCTGCTGTGGCTGATAACTCCGGCTCCACTGTCCAGGACCTCTACCACCATATCTGGAACCACTATAGACACCCTGATGTCGAGGCCTCTTATCTCTGGACCCATGATCATGTCGCTGTAAGTCCTCCACAGTACGGGCATAGTCTACAATAGCCTGAAATGATCGACCACTGGCGATCAATATCTCAGCTATCTGCCTGATCTCTGGCCTCAAACCCCATACAAATCTGCGAATCCTATCTGCCTCGGTAGGAATGATCATAGCTCCGAATGGTGCTAGCTGATGAAAACGGGTCTCATACTCCGAGACAGTCGTAGACCCCTGCATAAGGTGAGTAAACTGCTCCCTGCGACGCTCACGATCACTCTGAGGTAGGAACTTGGCCATAAAGGCCTCATAAAGCTCAGACCAGGTCAAAATAGGTGACGATGGTGGTCTACAAGCAACCTGAGCCCTCCACAATAACTTCACTGGGCCCTCCAACTGATAGGTAGTATAACCAACCCCGTAAGTCTCCAACAAACCCAAATGATGCAACATCTCCTCACAGGTAGTAATAAAGTCATGTGGATCCTGTCCAGAAGTACCAGCAAACCTTGGAGGTGCTAACCTCAAAAACCTACCCAACGCCTTCTGCTCTGACTCTGTCATAACTAGGCGAGGAGCAAAAGGCTGTGCAACAGATGGAACCGTAATGACCTCCGCACAGGGAGCCATAGTAGCAGGCTGCGCTCCTAAGCTCTGTGCACCCAGGTCTGCCCCCTGAGCGGATGTCTGCGCTATCTCAGAAGGCCTCTCTCTAATCAAACCCAAAAGCTATAATAGTAATCGCCGAATATCTGTAGACTGAGCTGCGGCTGGAGCTGGCATAGAAGCGAGCACTGGAGCTGGGACTGGAGCTGGTGCTGGAGCTGGTGGTGGAGCTGGTGGTGCCCGGGCTGCCCCCTGATCCACATGCTGCTCGGGCTCTATCTCCACCCTAGTAGCTCTAACAGGTGCCACTAATCGAGGGCGTCCTCGACCCTTAGCTGGAGTGGGAGGCTCATCTCCGCGTGATGCCGATGATCTCGTACGAACCATCTGCGGAAGAATGAAGTAGAATAAATGAGACCTCTAGTAACTTCAAGGGTTCTACGCACGACACAGAAGCAATGAAAGAGTCAAATTCCTAAAATGTCACTGTAGCCTCCCAAAGATTAAGTACGGACGTCTCCGCCCTGATCTGCAGGACTCTACTAGACATTGGCTCCTATACCGATGACACCCGTGAACGTAAAGCTCTGATACATCCTTCCGGTTATTTCCTTTTGCTAGGCAGTCAACATTAGCGTAACAAGATGCCAGCAAATCCATGCCCATAATAATATCAAAGTAAAGCATCTAGAGCTCTATGAGGTCTGTAAAGGTCTGACGACCAACAATCTCTACCATATAATCTCAATAAACCCTTTAGGTAATAATAAAGTTGCCAACTAGGACAAATGATAAGTTGGTATTCTACCTACTTATTTAGATTTTAATCTTATGCTTTTGCTAGTATAAAATGGAAAAATAGTGCAATTAACATGGATTACTTCTATTTTATAGGATTCTATGTTTTAGAAGTGTTCAAGAAGGATTCGGATGAAAAGAGGTCAAAATGGAGCAAAAAAGAGTTGTTGATCACTGGCATCAAGTTGCTCATTGTGATCGCGACTACAGGGCATGCAACCGCGATACACAGGAATTCAATGCCATGCGACCGCAAGAAAGATGTCACACAACCGCGTTGAACAGGAAAGTAAAGCCACGCTACCATAATAGTAAAGTCATGTGACCACAATGAAGGGGTTTATAGACCCTCGCAATCGCGAGGCAAGCTTACGCGACCGTGTTGAAGAAGTCATTAGCTGCAGGACAGAATTGGAAAATCACTTTTTTGGAAACCCCAATCCATATAAAAGACTTCCCAACCATTTTTGAATATTCTGGATTATTCACAATTGTTCTTCAACCAATTCATCCTTAATCTTAGAGTTAACAACTTAGGGCTAGTTAGGGGAGTAAGTTCATCCTCCAACACCATTGGAGTGAAGATTGGATGCTTTTATTGTAAAATCTTTAGTTCCTTTCTTCAACTCTTGATTTGTATTGCTATATTTATTGGTGTGTTGGTTGATTTGAGATTTGGATATTGTGTTAGAGATAAACAATATTTGGGTATAATTTCTTATCTTATGCTATTATAATTTATTAAATATTCTCTAGTTTATGAATTGGGTCTTTGATTCTCTAATTAATCTTGGGCTTGAATTGATACTAAAGGGAGTGATCAACCCTTGAACTTGCCCTTTTACCTTGATTTAGCTTGAATGAGTGAATTATGGTGGGGAAAGATTTATTAGCACTAACTTGAGGGTCTAACCCTCATTTAAGAAGTTAGCTAAAAATAGTGATTCTAGTGTTGCCATATTTGGAAGAGCTTTGTTATATCTTGGCTAGGTTTGAGAGAACTAATTGAGGTATATTTGTCGATGGTCAAAATACATTGGTAAATTATTGGTGCTTCCAAGGCTTCATTCATTTGACCTATGATTAATCTATCTTGTATTTGATAAACTTGTAATAGATTGTATGGATTTGAAGTGATACACATTCCAAAATCTACCTTGCGATCCTTGTATTGGGAAGATTGGTCGACTTCACTTGCAATATCATTCGTGTTTTCAACAAAAAAACCCCTTAATCATTTTACTTCTTTTTGCTCCTTGAACTTTAATAAGTTGCTTTTATTCTTTATTATCTCAATTGCAATTACATTATTCTCTGTGGGATCGACTCCAACTCCCGTCGGGAATATAAATGTGTTTTGCTCAGACGATCGCAATCACCTCCTATTGGAGAGTGTATTTGAGCGTTATAAAAATGACATCGTTACTGGGGAACAATTTGGCATATTGAGTTAGTTTAGAATTTGAGTTTACTTACTTTAGTTCAAATTTGTGAATATTTATTTTTGTTGTAGTTAGTTTATTTTGTTAAATTTATTCTATGGCATCTCAGAATGTTAGAAGTTTTGGTGGTTGCAACCCTTATTTTAATGACTATTGTTATTATTTTGGAGGAGCCCACCTTGGGTAAATGTGTAAAATTGGTCTGAAAAGAGGGAGGTATTCACCTTCTCGCTCCTATGATTGGCGTAATTGCTATTTGTGTGGTGGTCGTGATGGACATTAGAGCGATTTCCCTAATAACTGTCCTCCCCCCTCCTATGGTAACAATATTTCTAGTGGTTCTTGTGATATTAACAAGAATCATGCCTTAGCAAGAAAGGAATGCAATGCCGACCCGAGAGGTATATATGCCAAACTCCAATCTCTCTTGTCCATGAAAGATATCTTACAGAAGGGTTTAAAGTCCATAAGGCAAGGCTTTATGGAAACGAGAGTTAAGGAAGAAGAGAAGAGAAATCGTGCCACATAATCCATGGCGGATTTGTCTACTCCTCTTGGTCAAATTTATAAAGAAAACCCTCCAAACCTAACAAATGAACATGCCTCGAACATTGAAGACAAGAAAATTTACTTCAGGGATGATGATGAAGATTTGCAAAACACGGTATCACTCATGAGTGAGTTTGTACTGGTAGTGCTTGAACCCAACAAGAGGAAAAACTTGAATTAGATGAAATTGCGAGCCAAGAATGGTTGTTAAATTGAGATCACCAACTTTATGCCTATGTAAAACAACGTGAATGAATTCAACCAATGCTCGAGATATTGTTAAAAAGGCATGCCAAGTGAAGTCAAAAAGAGGGGTTACTAGAAATTACTATTTAGAATCTGAACACCGAGGTGAATGCTCGCGTTGAAACATGCACGATCATGGGTAGTAGTTTTGAGTTGTTCCCTATTGAAGAAGAGGACACAAGGGATGCTCATGAATTGAAGGTGTTGTGACAACCAACTATCCCATACATGAATTTATATGCCAATATCAAACGAATAATACTAGAGTTGCACTGTAAAGTTCAACGATTCATCTTGAAAGACTAGTTCATTTGAAAGTGAGGATGTTATGAATGAGGCAAATTTGAGGGTGGAGATTCCCAAATCTTACTCCAACTATTTTTCAACCTTAAGTTTGGTTGAATGGATGAAAGTCAAGGTAATCAAGATTTTGGAAGACCTTGGAAGGAGGACGGATCAAGGGTTATCTATTTTGAAGTTTGTCATGGATAGAAGGAAAAATTACTTTCCTCACTTGAAGGAAAAAGTGCAAAATGCGATACTAAGAAAATGGAATTCTAACATTCTCATATTCACCTCATGATTGTCACCGAAAGTTCAACTTAAATTTGGGTCGAAGGTTCAAGTCCTCCAAGTGGAGATCTAAAAGGTGACATATCTTGTATCACGCCACGACGTTAAATTGAGCGCTTGATGGGTGACAACCCATCATTTGGAATTTTCTTTATGTTTTATTTCACTTTTGGTTTCTTTTTTATTTGTTTTAGGTGCTAAAGGAATGAAAATAGGACCCCAAGTTTTAAAAACCACCAAAAACACCTCTAAAAACATGTGTTTTGCACCTGGAAGTGTGCATTTTGCACATGACATCGCATAAGGAACAAGTGAACTAGGCAAAAATATTGGACTGTGCGAAGGTGGTGTATTTTGCACCTCTCATTATTCCCATCACACCAGCCATCGCACGCCAAAATAGTGCATTGGGAAAAATTCTGCATTTCAGCATGCACTAAGGCATCGCGATCGTGAGACTTGACCATCGCGATCGCGATGAAGTAAAATTCCAGTAATTTTTCATGAACACGTGGACTTTCACACGATCGCGTGGGGTTACGAGTTTTTAATTCATCATGATCGCATGATAAGGCCACGCGATCGCGAGACACTGAGTAGTTTCCAGGTAATTAAGTTCAAAAGAACCATTTCAAGAGAAAAAAATGGTCCTTCAAACTTGGTCCTTCAAACTTGGTTAGTCTTCTCTCCTAAAGAACGAAATAAAATCCTCCATCAATTTCAATTCTGTAGAATCTTCACTTTTTCAACTTCAAAGGTATGTGATACTTCTCCTATTCTCTTCTTTAGAATTGTTCTTGTTGTGCAAGAGTAGTGGCATTGAATGCCCAAGGTGTGAATGTTTTCTATTCCAAAAGAGTGTAAATCGGGTGTTTTAAATGTACATTTTTGGGTAAAATCTGGTTGTGATGGAAGGGAGCTGTTGGTTAACTATTTTGGGTTGAAGGTTTGCCCCAATGGGGTGTGAAAAAGGACGAACGAAAGGGTGCATACCACCTGTTTGATGAAAGGTATGAGTGAAATTTATTTCTCTTAGCAATACGCTTAAATGTACTCTCCAAGATAGAGGCAACAATGATCATTAAGCAAAATAAAATTTATATTACCCGACAAGAGTCGGGGTCGATTCCACAGACAACAATGTAATCACGATTAAGCTAATAAAGAATCCAAGCAACTTATTGAAGTTCAAAGAGAAAAAAGGAAAGATAACGATAGGGGTTTTTTAAACTAAAACAAAGAATAAAAGAAAGTCAAAAAGATCAATGACTTTTACCTTGCTTTCATCGAGCAAGGGTAACAAGGGAGAATTGAGAATGAGAATTCAATTGTCACGCCCTGAGGCTACCCCCTAGATGCAACACGGTGCTTAGTGTCACGAGTGACCCCAAGCTAACCTGGCATATCTAGGCATTTTCAAAACAATTACAATCTGTGCGAAAGCTAAACTGGTTTAAATAATTAGGTGGAGAAAAATAATCCAAGCATATCTGAATATATATAAATACCTAAGAATGTAGTAAGATTGAAAGTAAAACTAACAACCCAAAATGTGATTCTAGTTCTCTGTCTGAAAGCCTCTAACTGAAACGAGTTGTTGGGACAAGCGCCCAACTAACTCTCAAAGTCTGAAAACTGAAATATAAAATTGAAATGAATAAACATAACTATTGTCCTTGAACTATGAGGACTTACCACTAAGTTGCTGAGTAAGGATTGGAAGGTCGCACTAAGCGTGGTCTGGATACTAAGTGCCTTAACCTACATCATAATAAGTTGTAGCACAAAAGTATGCGTCAGTACTTCAAATGTACTGAGTATGCGGGATAAATGCAAAGATGTAAAACATGAATACTAAACATGGTAATATATATACTGAAGCATGAACTAAGAGATAAACTAAATGCAATGACCAAGTATTAAATCATGAACTGTAACATGCTGAACTGAGCTGAATAACTGAAAGACTGAATACAAGGTCAATGCAAGTACTGAATCTAAACTGTGGGAGCTATTATTAACTGACATACCCCAAGCTGAGCTAACTATGCGGCCAACCTATAACCCTGGCTGGGAGGGTGTTCATACCTTTCCAAGGGTACAAACAAATCTGACGTGGATCCACTAAACTGATGTCCACAAAAGACAAGGGTGTCAAGCCTAATCTAACGGGTGGCCTCTTTAGAACCTACGGTGGGGCCCTAGTTTTGGGACTCGGGGACTTCTACTAAAGATCTCAGCCTAAATTGATGAGTGAGCCTTTATCCCTTCATCCATTCAGTGCTAAGTCTACTCCCAACGGAATATATAAGAAATGAATGCAAACTAAAATATTGGATAGCTCAAATACCGATATAAATGAGAATGCATAATAGTACTAAAAACTAATGGCATTCAAATCATGAAGCATGACTGACTAAATTATCTGAATATCAAGTATAAATTATAAGTACTGAAACTAACACATGCTAGGATTAATGAATTATGTAAATATGGCTATCTTAGGTTTCCAAGAAAACATATAATGAATTTCATACAAGCAATAGAATCTGAATTACAATGATTTCAAAAGGTTTAGGAATCCTAGGTCTGAAGAACTAATTGAAAACTGAAGAACCAGACTGAATCTAAGGACTCAATGGGTGAAAGGGACCCATTGATTAAATCTCACATACCTTGAAGAAGATTCTACGGTGAAATCTTTGGGTTTGAGACTGAGCTTGAAGAAAACCTCCTGCTTGTTCTTGAGAGGAAAAGACGCTTCTTTTCTCCTAATTTTTTTAAGTGTCGATTAGTTTAGGAATAATGGGGAAATAAGAGTAAAAAAATCCCCATTTTAGGGTCGGAGTTAAAAAGGATTGGGAAAGGACCGGAATGCTCCCGACTTAAAAGCAAAATTGCAGAAATTTCCCTTGCCGGATGGGTTACCCAATGGGCTTCATGCCTACAATGGACCATAATACATGGTCATCAGAGAGGGGTAAGTTGGGTCTGGGTCACTGGTCCTTTTCAAAGTCAGGGGCGACAGCCCATGGCAACTCCCACACCCATTGTCCTTGATTATCGTGAAGGGGAACATCGCCTAAGGCTACTAGAGCATTCCTACGGTGAGTCCCACGAACCTTTGGACTTTTGAAGCCTGTAGTGACTACCCGTTGAGCTGAGGGGTGGCTACCAGAGCCACTGGGCACTTCCCACGGTGACTCCAATGGCCTGTTGGACTTTCGATGCCCGTGGAGTCAGCTCGTGGGGCCTAACAGTTGCAGAAGATGCTGAGTTTTTCTGAGGTTCTGAGTTTCAAATGCTGGTTCATATTTTTGGGGTGTTACAATACCTCTCACTTGGGATCATTCATCCTTAAATGAAGACTAAACAAGCTGAGTTTTGAGGTAAAGAGCTACAATCCCTACCACTGAGTTCTAGAAACTGAGATCTAGCTGAGTTAAGTTCTACGGACATGAAAGTATGCTGAAAATATAGGAAAAGTGGTGGAAACATAATACTGAGATGCACATGAGAAAACTGAGATACTAGAGAGGAACTATTACCTCAAGCTTAAACTGGATCAGAAGGAAAGAGATGAGTGTACTTGGCCTTCATAGCTACTTCTGCTTCCCAAATAGCTCCCTCAACTGACTGATTCCTCTAAAGTACTTTCACTGAAGCAACTTCCTTATTTCTCAACCTACGAACCTGACAGTCAAGAATCTCGACTGGGACCTCCTCATAGGTAGGCTATCCTTCACAACCACACTCTCTAAGGGCACTATCGATGATGGATCATCAACACACTTTTCCAACAAAGAAATATGGAAAACTAGGTGAACCGCTGCTAGTTCTGCTGGTAACTCGAACTCGTAAGCCACATTACCAATCCTTTTCAGATTCCTGTAAGGGCCTTCATATCGGGGACTGAGCTTCCCTTTCTTGCCAAACCTCATCACACCCTTCATGGG
This sequence comes from Jaltomata sinuosa, assembly GCA_003996215.1. NCBI lineage: Eukaryota > Viridiplantae > Streptophyta > Magnoliopsida > Solanales > Solanaceae > Jaltomata > Jaltomata sinuosa. The sequence continues at coordinate 9,016 of QJPP01005766.1, forward strand.
TGACACTTTCAGGAAAACCCAGTCATCAATTTCAAACTCTAAGTCTTTTCTCCTCACATCTGCATAGGACTTCTGATGACTCTGGGCTATTTTCAACCTCTCCCTAATAAGATGAACTTTCTCCATAGCTTCATGAACTGAATCTGTCCCAATCAAGGATGCTTCACCTACTTCAAACAAACTAAATGGTGATCTGCATCTATGCCCATAAAGTGCCTCATATGGGGCCATCTAAATACTGGAATGAAAACTATTATTGTAGGCAAACTCTATGAGAGGTAAGTGATCATCCCAACTACCCTTGAAATCGATCACACAAGTGATAACGCCCAAACTACACCTCTAATTAAAGAAGCGTAAGCGGTCGTAGTCAAATATAGAACCCAACAAAGGTTGGGGTCGAATCCCACAGAGAATATGGTGAAGGTTAAGCCTTTAGTGAAGTATGTGACTAGTCGTCAATAGTTTCCGGTAAATAGGGGGGGGGGGTTTGTGATCAATATTTGTAAACAAAACAAACACTTAACGTATGAATGATAATCAATAGGAGAGAGAGAACTAGGGAAGTGTTTACCATGGCGTTAGTAACAAAGTCGATTCTAGGCTTAACGGGGTTCTTTCAATATGCGTGTCACGATGTGATTGAATTAATTGTATCGTCTAAACGTTTCTCAACCAAATAGACAAATTTACTTTTCAATTCTCTCGAACTTGAAAAGGTGTGCTTTTAGATTTCAATCCTAAACATCAAGTAGATTAATCTAGTTACAGCATTAATCATAAGACGAGAGTTAGTAGTCTCGAATCCTCGTCGTTAATCAAATATCCCGATTTTAATCTCTTTACTCAAGCAAATTAAACCTAGGCATGTTCTAATGTTTGCAACCACTAGAAAACATGACATAATGAATGATTAACAACGTGACAACATATATATTGAACCCGACGCTACCCGGAATCTATATTGCTACTTTTGCCATGGCTCCCACAACCCTAGTTGTGAGAGTTTTAGTTAATCATGTTTGAAGAACAAGAGAAGAAAGTCATAATCATAATAGAGAGAAAAGATCCTTACAATATAATGAGAACAATCTTCAAGTATTCCAAGAACAAGAAACCAAGAACTCAAGAATAACTCAAGAACAAATCAAGAACGCGTTTCCAAGACAAGGAAAACGTGTTTCTTGCTCTCCAATTCTCTCCTAAAACTATTGGGAAAACTATATTAAAAAGCTTGACAAATAAACTTGAATTATTGCCTAATGAAAATAAACCTAACATAGGGTATTTATAGGAGTCTAGAAAACAAATCCCAAAATCGTCCGGATTCCGCGTAGCGGACTGCCCAGGTGTGACGGTCAGGCTAACGGACCGTCACTGGCTTGACGGACCGTCGCCTGGGCCGTCACCACTAGGCAGTGGTGCTGCCTTGGTGTGACGGTCACTGTGACGGACCGTCACATGTGTGACGGGCCATCACTCAGGCCGTCACTCTTAGGCAGAATGTCATTTTTTGCGTATTTCCTTCTGTTTCCATGTTTGTCTCCATTTCCTAAAAATACAACATAAAAACATCAAAAACGACAACGGTTGCTTGAAAACGTACGATTGTTCTTAGTTTAAAGGAGTCGAAAGTGCCGTAAAATGGCGGCACATCAACACCCTCAACTTAAGACGTTCGCTTGTCCTCAAGCAACATGACACAAAACAATAATACGACTCAACTAAGAAAACAAACTCGTGTCTCTAGCAACTCATGGTCATTCACCATCTTTTTCAATCAAGCTCCCTCGTAGCACACACATGTATGAAACACTAACTTGCAAGGATCCAAACATGTCATTTCGATATGATAGAATATTATGCATACACACGCGCAGCTATCCTAACAATCAATAGACAATACAGACATCTTGGTGCCCTCACCACAAAGAAATCCCACACACAAGATTTGGGATTAGGTAAGCGCTCACACTCACAAACGATTTCAAACAATGCACATGCGATACCATAGGCTTGCCCTTACTATTCTATTTCGGTTCTTCAGAAAGCCGCTCAGGATCACTACAGGACTTGTTTTGGCTTGTAATGAGGCTTCAAGTGCAGGTAGGATACATTTAGGGGTTAGTGACTAAGCCCTCCTTGGAACTACCGACGTCTTATTACCACATACTTTACTTTGTCCATCCTTATTCGCCTTTTTATTTCCTTCTCTCTAGCTACAGGTGCGGCCTCTTTATTTTGAGAATTCTTTTTGTTACTTTTTCGATCTTTTTCACTTCTTTTTATTTTTCTTTTCTTAGGCACACACCCGAATTTTCATTCTATTCACAACCAATCTTCTCCATCCTCTTTTTCTTATCATTCACCTCTGTAGTAGCCACCCTCAACTTAGGCTGATTGCCTGCGTTGAGGTGCACGATGTCCATGGCAGGACCAGGGCCAAAACAGGGTTTACCTCTATGGTAGCCACCCTCAACTTAGGCTGATTGCCTGCGTTGAGGTGCACGATGTCCAAGGAAGGACCAGGGCCAAAATAGGGATTCAAAGTTAAACGGGAATGGTGACAGGTTATTGAAAGAATAAGGTCAATTATGGCTCAAACAGGGATCAAGGGATTATTTATATTTGGACGGTCTTTTAGGTTAAGTGGACTGCACGCAAAAAGGGCCTGTGATCCTTTCCTAAGCAACCAAACTTCGAACTTAACAAAATAGACCGGGCAAGTTCTAGATGCATGCACAGAGTAAGAATTTATAACAATAATCTCACACGCTCTTGGCACCAAGAAACATATATCGCTACCAACTATCAAACAACCGCTCGGCTTAAGCATACTCATTCTACTCATAATCACACAATGACATACAAGGATCCAGACAGTCAATCGTTTCAACATAAGTACAAAACCAGAAAATTTTTAAAGGGGCCTCGTTTTTAAACAAGAAAAACGCCATGCTTGCTATAGACACTAAAAAATTTTAAAAAAATAACAACCTAAACATGCCGGTTCTACTAGATAGCACACCGGAGGGAAAAGAAACACGGCAACAAAAACCCTCGGTGGTGACTCACAGGTTTCCCCACACCCTCAACTTAGACTCATGCATTGTCCCAAATGCATCCATATGAAAGCTAAAAACTGTGAGAGAAAGGAATACCTGTGAAGTCGATATGACTCAGATTCTGACATGATGTTGGAGACCGCCAGGGTCTCCACAACAGGAGAACTCGATATCCTCATCATTCAGCATAACATCGTCCTGCAGACCACCAGCATTCAGATTTTGTTAGGCCTGCAGTTCTGCAGCGAGCCTTGCTGCCTCTTGTTGTGCGGCCATATTCCGCCTTAACGATCTAGCAAGCTCGGGGTCGTAAGGTAATGTTGATTCCCCCGAGCGCCGGGTACTTGGCATGCATAACTCTGTACCCTGTCAAAAACAAAAACAACAAAAAAAACGTAAAGCAGGAAAGTATGACTAAGAGTCAAATAAACACACCAGATTTAATTAACAACCGTATTCCCCGGCAACGGCGCCACTTTTTGATAAAGCCCAAACTACACCTCTAATTAAAGAAGCGTAAGCGGTCGTAGTCAAATATAGAACCCAAAGAAGGTTGGGGTCGAATCCCACAGAGAATATGGTGAAGGTTAAGCCTTTAGTGAAGTATGTCACTAGTCGTCAATAGTTTCCGGTAAATAGGGGGGGTTGTGATCAATATTTGTAAACAAAACAAACACTTAACGTATGAATGATAATCAATAGGAGAGAGAGAACTAGGGAAGTGTTTACCATGGCGTTAGTAACAAAGTCGATTCTAGGCTTAACGGGGTTCTTTCTATATGCGTGTCACGATGCGATTGAATTAATGGTATCGTCTAAACGTTTCTCAACCAAATAGACAAATTTACTTTTCAATTCTCTCGAACTTGAAAAGGTGTGCTTTTAGATTTCAATCCTAAACATCAAGTAGATTAATCTAGTTACAACATTAATCATAAGACGAGAGTTAGTAGTCTCGAATCCTCGTCGTTAATCAAATATCCCGATTTTAATCTCTTTACTCAAGCAAATTAAACCTAGGCATGTTCTAATGTTTGCAACCACTAGAAAACGTGACATAATGAATGATTAACAACGTGACAACATATATATTGAACCCGACGCTACCCGGAATCTATATTGCTACTTTTGCCATGGCTCCCACAACCCTAGTTGTGAGAGTTTTAGTTAATCATGTTTGAAGAACAAGAGAAGAAAGTCATAATCATAATAGAGAGAAAAGATCCTTACAATATAATGAGAACAATCTTCAAGTATTCCAAGAACAAGAAACCAAGAACTCAAGAATAACTCAAGAACAAATCAAGAACGCGTTTCCAAGACAAGGAAAACGTGTTTCTTGCTCTCCAATTCTCTCCTAAAACTATTGGGAAAACTATATTAAAAAGCTTGACAAATAAACTTGAATTATTGCCTAATGAAAATAAACCTAACATAGGGTATTTATAGGAGTCTAGAAAACAAATCCCAAAATCGTCCGGATTACGCGTAGCGGACTGCCCAGGTGTGACGGTCAGGCTGACGGACCGTCACTGGCTTGACGGACCGTCGCCTGGGCCGTCACCACTAGGCAGTGGTGCTGCCTTGGTGTGACGGTCACTGTGACGGACCGTCACATGTGTGACGGGCCATCACTCAGGCCGTCACTCTTAGGCAGAATATCGTTTTTCGCGTATTTCCTTCTGTTTCCATGTTTGTCTCCATTTCCTGAAAATACAACATAAAAACATCAAAAACGACAATGGTTGCTTGAAAACGTACGATTGTTCTTAGTTTAAAGGAGTCAAAAGTGCCGTAAAATGGCGGCACATCAACAAGCTCTCAACATGTCCTCTAAGGTCTGAATGGTACACTCTGCCTGACCATTATCTGTGGATAAAATGTTGTGCTGAGGTTTACCTGAGTACCAAGACCTTTATGAAAGGATCTCCAAAAATGAGATGTAAACTGAGTACCCCTATCTGAGATGATAGATAAAAGAACACCATGTAACCTGACTATCTCGTTGATGTAGAGTCTAGCATAATCTTTTGCTGAATCTGTAGTCTTAACTGCTAAGAAGTGGGCTGATTTGGTCACTCTGTCCATTATCACCCAAATGGAGTCATGTTGTTTATGAGTACGAGGTAAGCCTGTAATAAAATCCATGTTGATCACTTCTCACTTCCAAGTAGTAATGCTAATCTCTTGAGTCACACCTCTTGGTCTATGATGTTTTACCTTCACCTGCTGATAGTTGGGACACTTGGTCATAAAATCTGTGATGTCCCTCTTCATGCCATTCCATGAATAGAATTCCCATAGGTTACGGTACATCTTGGTGTCACCGGGATGAATAGAATATCTTGAATTGTGAGCCTCTATCAGGATTTGCTGCCTCAAATCACCCATATTAGGGACACATAAATGACCCTAGTAGAAAAGCACACCATATCCCCATTGGTAGAAAACCTATACCCTTTGCTGATGGACCGCACCTTTTAACTAAAGTAAGATGGGATCACTGTCTTGCTTTTTTTTTCACCTCATCTACTAGAGAATATTTTGACCCATTCTGAACTACCACACCGCCGTCTGTTGCTTCCATAAGACAAACTCCCAGGAGAGCAAGCCTATGAACTTCCTTAGCCAATTCTTTCCTTTCTTCCTCAACATAAGACATACTACCCATAGACAGTCTGCTGCTGGCATCAGCCACAACATTAGCTTTACCTGAATGTAGAGCACATTCATATCATAGTCTCTGAGGAACTCGAGCCATCTTCTCTGACAAAGATTCAACTCCTTCTGGGTGAACACATATTGAAGGCTCTTATGATCTGTGAATACGTCTACATGAACACCATACAAGTAGTGTCTCCAAATTTTTAAGGCAAAAACAACTGTTTCAAGCTCAAGGTCATGAGTCAGGTAGTTCTTCTCATGAATATTAAGCTATCTGGAGGCATAAGCTATGTTTTTACCATGCTTCATAAAGACACAACCCAAGCCAACTCTAGATAGGTAACAGTAAACCACAAAACCATCTAACCCTTCTGGTAGAGTCAAAACTAGAGCTGTAGTCAACCTGGTCTTCAACTCTAAGAATCTTTTCTCACATTCATCCGACCACTGGAACTTGACCTTCTTCTAAGTCAATTTGGTCAATGGGGTAGCTATGGATTAAAATCCTTCAAAAACTCTCCTGTATTAACCAGCCAAACCCAAAGATCTCCTGATGTCTATCAGAGAAGTGGGTCTAGGACACTTCTCAACTACCTCTATCTTCTACGAATCGACACGGATGCCCTCACTAAACACCACATGACCAAGGAAGGCAACTGACTTCAACCAAATTTCACACTTGCTGAACAATAACTGACGATCCTTGAGAGTTTGCATCACAACTCTCAAATGATTCGCATGCTCCTCTTCACTCTCAAATGATTCACATTCTCCTCTTCACTTCGAGAATATACAAGTATATCATCAATAAAGAAAATGATGAACATATCCAAGTACTTCTTGAACACCCTATTCATTAAATCTATAAAAGTTACAGGACCATTCGTTAGTCCAAAAGACATAACTATAAATTCATAGTGACCATATCGAGTCCTGGAGGCTATCTTTGGGATGTTACTATCTATGACTCTGAGCTGATGATAACCGAATCTGAGGTCAAACTTAGAGAAGTAACTAGCACCCTAAAGCTGGTCAAACAAGTCATCAATCCTGGGGATGGGATATTTGTTCTTGATTATCACTTTGTTCAACTGATGGTAGTCGATGCACATCCTGAGAGAACCATCTTTCTTACACACGAAAAGCACTGGAGCACCCTATGGAGAGATGCTGGGTATGATGAAGCCCTTATCTAGAAGGTCTTTCAGCTATTCCTTCAATTCCTTAAGCTCAGCTGGAGCCATTCTGTAAGAAGGAATTGAGATATGCTAGGTGTCTAGAAGGAAATCTATTCCGAAATCGATTCCCCTTTCGAGAGGAACTCGAGGAAGATCTTCTGGAAATACCTTTGGGAATTCATTCACCACTGGGACTTACTCAAGAGTTGGGGTATCAGAATTTGAATCCTTAACCCGAACAAGATGATAGATATACCCTTTGGAAATCATTTTTTTGGCCTTAAGGTAGAGATGAATCGACCTACCGATACTGAGGTATTACCCTTCCATTCTAGGACTGGTTTCATTGAGAACCTGGAACCAAACTATCTTGGTTCTATAATCAACTGAGGCATAATATGAGTGTAACCAATCCATGCCTAGAATAATATCAAAGTCAGTCATTTCTAATTCTACTAGATCAGATGAGGTGACTTTTTACGAAACTGTGATAGGGCAATTTCTGTATACCCATCTAGCTATAACTGGATCACCAACTGTAGTAGAGACTGAGAAAGGTTCTAGGAGGGTTTCTGGACTGACACTGAAATTTACTGCTATATATGGAGTTACAAAAGAAAGTGTAGCCCCAGCGTCTAATAATGCATAAACATTAAGATGGAAGACCTTTAACATACTCGTGACCACATCGGGAGAATCTCTCCTGGTCCTGTCAAGTCTAAAGGGCATATAATCTATTCTTGCACTGACTTCCACCTGCACTAGATAAGGCACCCTGCTGAGTTGTGTGACCTACTAGAGCTACTATGGAGTTAGCCCAATTCTGTGGGCGAGTATCCCTTCCCTTCTGAGAAGTCATTGGGCACTCTTTTATTCTGTGTCCTGGCTTTCCACACCCAAAATAATTTCCACTACCTGTCATACACTCACCCTAGTAGTTCCTACCATACTTGTTGCAAACTGGGTGAGTGCCCCACTAGTAACGCTACGTTGGGACTTAGAGCCTGGTGCCCTATCCGACTGATCTTGTCTGAACTTAGGCACTGGGGCACTGGCAGAAGATGGGGCTGGAGCTAAAGATTTTTGGCGGAACTTACCACCATCTGACCTCTGCGGAGAGTAACTAAAGTCACCTGTCCTAGCGCTTTTGTTGCCGCTTGCCTTTATTTTGATTTTCCCTTTCTCAATCTGTTGGGTATGAGTCATTAACCTGGAGATATCTATGTCTTTCACCAACATAGTAGTTCTACACTCATGGACCACATCATCTGAAACACCTGATACGAACTTGCTCATACAGGCTCTGGAGTCAGCAACCATTGCTAGAGCATATTTAGACAGCTGAGTGAACTTGAGAGAGTACTCCTTCATGCTCATATCATTCTGCCTCAAGTTGATGAACTCCTAAACCCTTGCTTCTCTGAGTTCAATTTAGAAAAACCTGTCCAGAAATGCAGTTTGAAAACATTTCCAATTCACTAGGCTTGCATTAGCACCTCGTGACTCCTTCCACTGCTGATACCACATATGAGCCACTCCCTTCAACTGAAAAGAGGCTAAATCTTCACTCTATACTGGGGTGACACCCATAACCTCCATTACCTTTTGGATGTCATCTAGGAATTCCTTTGGATCTTCTTCTGACTTGGAACCATAGAACTCTGGAGGGTTCATCCAAGTGATGTCTCGGACCCGAGCTGCTGTAGAGTTAGTCTGTAGTAGGGCTGGTGCCACTACCTGCTAATTAACCTGGATAGTCATGGCTTGAGAAAGTACCTAAAAGGCATCCCTGAACTCTGCATGAGTGACTTGCTCATTCAGAGGGTCTTTTGGGGCTGGTGGTACTTGTTGGTTGCCATTTCTATTTCCGTTCCCTCTTGTGTTCACTCTTATGAAAGGCATTTTCTGTAACGCATAGAACATGAGTTAGAAGGGGGTTACATAGAGTTCATACTCTATAGCATGAGACGGAATAGAAAGAAGGGAAATTTTCTTAAAAACATCTCATAGCTTCTCTCTCATAAGTGTGGCGTGCTTCACACCCATGAAAAAGACTCTACTCGACACAGCTTGCAGATATCCTAGGACACTTGAACCTAGTTCTCTGATACCAAGTTTTTCATGCAGCGAGGCTACCCCCTAGATGCAACACGGTGCTTAGTGTCACGAGTAACCCTAAGCTAACCCATGGTCTGGCATATCTAGGCATTTTAAAAAAAATTACAATCAGTGAGGAAGCTAAACAGATTTAAATAATTAGATGGAGAAAAATAATCCAAGCATATCTGAATATATATAAATATCTAACAATATAGTAAGACTGAAAGTAAAACTAACAACCCAAAAGCTGATTCTAGTTCTATGTCTGAAAGCCTTTAACTGAAGTGAGTTGCTGGGACAAGCCCTTAGCTAACTCTCAAAGTCTGAAAATTGAAATATAAAACTGAAATGAATAAGCATAACTATTGTCCTCGAACTATAAGGACTCACCACTGAGCTGTTGAGTAAGGACTGGAAGGTCGCACTAAGTGCAGTCTGGATACTGAGCGCATGAACCTACATCATAATAAGATGTAGCATAAAAGTATGCATCAATATTTTGAATGTACTGAGCATGGGGGATATATGCAAAGCTATAAAACATGAATACTAAACATGGTAATATATATACTGAAGCATGAACTGAGAGATAAACTGAATACAATGACCAAATATTAAATCATGAACTTCAACATGCTGAACTGAGCTGAATAACTGAAAGACTGAATACAAGGTCAATGCAAGTACTGAATCTAAACTGTGGGAGCTATTATTAACTGACATACCCCAAGCTGAGCTAACTATGCGGCCAACCTATAACCCTGGCTGGGAGGGTGTTCAAACCTTGACAAGTGTACAAACAAATCTAACGTGGATCCACTAAACTGGTGTCCACAAGGGACAAGGGTGTCATGCCTAATCTGACAGGTGACATCTTTAAAACCTATAGTGGCGCCGTAGTTCTGGGACTCAAGGACTTCTACTAAAGTTCTCAGCCTAAATTGACGGGTGAGCCTTCATCCCTTCGTCCACTTGGTGCTAAGTCTACTCCCAACTAAATATATAAGCAATGAATGCAAACTAAAATACTCGATAGCTCAAATACCGATATAACTGAGAATGCACAATAATACAGAAAACTGAAGGCATTCAAATCATGAAGCATGACTGACTAAATTATCTGACTAGCAAGTATAAATTATAAGTACTAAAATTAAAACATGATAGGGTTACTGAATTCTGTACATCTGGCTATCCTAGGTTCCCAAGAAAACATGTAACGAATTTCATACAAATAATAGAATTTGAATTGCAATGATTTCATAAGGTTTAGAAATCCTAGGTCTAAAGAACTAATTTAAAATTGAAGAACCAGATTGAATGTAGGGACTCAATGGGTGAAAGGGACCCAATTGATGAAATTCCACATACTTGGAAGAAGATTCTACAGTGAAATCTTTGGGTTTGAGGCTAAGCTTGAAGAAAACTTCCTGCTTGTTCTTGAGAGGAAAAGATGCTTTTTTTCTCCTAATTATTCTAAGTGTCGATTTGTTTAGGAATAATACGGAAATAAGAGTAAAAAAATCCCTTTAATTACCCCTAAAATGACTTAGGGTTAGAGTTAAAAAGGTTTACAAAAGGACTGGAATGCCCCCGACTTAAAAGCAAAATTGCAAAAATTTCCCTCGCCGGACTGATAACACTCAAATCATGCTCCCGAAGTTGGAGGTCACGATGATCGTCAGAGAAAAACACATTTATATTCCAACCGAATGTCGGGGTCGTACCCACAGATAACAATGTAGTCGCGATCGAGCTAATTAAGAATCCAAGAAACTTATTGAAGTTCAATTAACAAAAAAGGGGAAAAGATATATAAAAAAGGGGGGTTTTGACTAAAACTAAATATAAAAGAAAATCAAATAAAAGATAGGTTGATCAATGGCTTTCACCTTGCTTTCGCCAAGCAAGGATAACAAGGGAGAATTGGGAATGGGAATTCAATTCACAAGACTTGCACCCGATTAACACGTGGGTAGTCTTTGCTAAAGGTGAACTCAAACGTCTTTTGACCAATCAAGAAACAATCCTCATGGGTTCTCTCGAATCACCATGAGTAAGCAATAACCAACAATTTACTTGGGTGAGTTGGGTTATCTCTAAGCCCAACTCTTAGATGGGAGTTTCCAGCAACCAAACTATCTCTAGCCTTGGTCTAGAGTGGAAACCCCAAATCCCCACTATTAAATCTTCCTGAAATTAGGGAAATCCTCTCTCAAGCAAAAACCCAAATTAGTAAGCTAAGTCAATGTTTGCAACCATTAACTATGAATTCAAGCATGGAGGATTTAATAGACCCAAATGATAAATCAAGAGAAAGCACAAGATTTAGAATTAAGAACCCAAAATAAAGTATTATCTCTAACACAACACCCAAATCTCAATTCAACAATTACACCAATAAAATAGAAATTAAGAACAAGAGTTGAAGAATGGAAACTAAATATTTTACAATAAAGAGCATTCAAATCTTCACTCCTATGGTGCTGGTTGATGAACTTGCTCTCTAGGTTTGCCAATAGTTGTGAAAATAGCCAAAGATGTGTTTCAAGACGGCTTGGAGGTGTTTTATGTGGATTGGGGTTTTCAAAAGTGGGAATTTCCAAATATGTACTGTAGCTGACGATGCCTTCTTCGCGGTCGCGTGATCATGCTTCACGATCGCGAGGTTCTATTTTTTCTCTCCACGCGGTCACGTGGTCTCAACCTTGCAGTCGCATAGTTCTGACTTCTTCCTTGTGCATTGCGGTCGTGTGATTTACTCTCGTGGTCGTGATGAGTAACTTGGTGTCAGTGATCAACAACTCTTTTTAGCTCCTATTTGACTTATTTTCACTCGAATATTTCCCGAACACTTCTAAAACACAGAAACCTGTAAAATAGATGAAATTCGTGTCAAATTGCACTATTAAACCACTTTATACTAGCAAAGGCATAATATTAGAAGCTAGATAAGTAGGTAGAATACCAACTTATCAAACCCCCAAACTTGAACTATTGCTTTTCCTCAGCCAAGGAAAACCCATTTCAATCACCAAGTATGACTTCAGTTGGTACTAACAATGAGTAAATCACATGATAACTTACTCTAAGCATTCCACTCGTTTCAAAACACAATTCAATGATGCAATGGAACAATAAGAACAAGCAAGTGACAACAACCAATCCTCGAGATGTGACTCAAACTAGTAGCTTAACAAAACATGCTCATTTGACTCATTTTCGGAGTTTATCAATGTCACCAACTATCCTAATTCACATGCCCTCACAAGAATGAAAGTCCCAAAAAATACATTATGTACAAAGACAAAGGGACAAATATGAACACTAACACTCACAAAGAATTTCAAGTACCAAAAAGTATCAACCATAGGCTTGCCCTTATTTTCATTCGCTGCTAGCTCAAATACAATCGGTCGGAGATCTAAAAGGGCTTTTCTAAGCTTGTAATGGCTCGAGGACGGGTAGGATATGCATTTGGATTCAAGTAACTACATCCTACTCAAACTCTACACAACTTTTTCAATTTGAAACCAAGGCCATTCCTTTCATTTTCATTCAACACGAGGCACCATTTCACTTCTTTTTATTTGAAGCCCCAATTTTTATCGTTTTCTTCACCTTGGAGGATTCATTTCTTTTCTTTCCTTTCCTCTTTTTCTTTTGTTTTGCTTTGTTTCTTCCTTCTTTTTGGCAATTCTTATTAAGCAACAAACCATGATTTAGTCATTTAGCACTACTCTAAGGTACCTTTATCAACCCCCAAATTTAGGCTTTTAACCTCGATTTGACACTTGTGGAGTTCAAGGAGGGATGGGTTCAAGAGAGGGACTCATGTTCAAAAATGGTTTAAGGCTTGTATCAAGGTTGCCAAAGAAAAAGTATTAGACTCAAGAGGGGTGACTAATGATCAATTTAAGTGCAATGGTGGATTTTAAGTCTAAGTAGGCTTCGATAATCACAAAGAAGGCCTAAGATTATTTCTCCAATCAAAAGTAATCTGGACTAGGTTTAAAGACTAACCGGGCAAGTTCTAGTTAACACAAGCAAGCATACGAATTATTCAACTAAACCTTACCACACATGGCATGCAAATCATTCAAGAAGGATCGATTTTAACTTCCTAAACAAGAACAAAGAGGAGTCATTCTATATTATCACTGCTAATGAGCTAAGAGTCATAAAAAGATCAAAGGGGTTGTCACAAACATTAATCTTCGCCATGCACTTTTCACATTTTTTTTGGAAGGGTATGCCTATTTCACTTAACATGCAAGACTACTTCATTAGTACCAAATAAGTCAATCGCAACCAAAACCTCAAAAGAAGATGATTTGCCCTTAAGAATGACATCATTCAGTCCATCATTGGGCCAATTCATCTATCTACATTGGTATGGCTACACAATATGTATCAATACAATTATCAAAATCTCTGGTCATATGCGATTCACATATGCCAAAGTGCGGGTCGCACGTGCAACGCATATGCCAACAGTGGGCATGTGCAAAGCTCGTGCAGTTTGCACATCGACAAGTGCGATTCTGCATACCCAACTTTTACAAGCTTTATCTAGCCTAAAGGGTACTCAGACTTCCCCTGGATCAAAAACATCCTACACACCTACTATAAAAATAAAAACAAGGAAGCTACAAGAAAAGAAACTAACAACCTAAACCATCAATTCTGCGCATCCAAGAAGAGAAAATGGAGATCATACCTACGATGTTGCAAAGATGCTACAGAATTGAAGTTGATGGTAGATTGTATCCTTTCCTTAGGAGAGAAAAGAAGCCAAGTTTCAAAGAAAATTTTTTCTTTTGAAACTGCTCCTCTAATCTTTTATTACCTGGAAATGGTTCATTTGCTCGCAATCACGTGACCTTATCACACGATCATGATGAGTTAATATCATACAACTTTACGCGATCGCAAAGTGTCCCATGCAATCGTGAAGAGTTATTGAGATTTTACCTTATCGCAATCGCGATGCCTCTTTGCATGCCAAAATTTCAGAAATTCTTCCAGTGCACTATTTCATTGTGCAAAGTTAGGTGTGATAGGCACTTTGGGAGGTGCAAAACACACCTATTTCACACAAACCAAGATTTTTTCTCAGTTCACTATTTGCTTGTGCTTTAGCATATACGACAGGCACTCTTCCAGGTGCGAAAAACACATTTTTTAGAGGTATTTTTGGTGCTTGTCAACACTTGGTTCCTCTTCTCATTCCTATTGGCACCTAAAGACAAATAAAAGAGAAACAAAAAGTGATGTAAAGCATAAAAATGATGGGTTGCCTCCCATCAAGTGCACAATTTAACATCGCGGCGCGACACAAATTGCTTCACTATCTAGATCTCCACTTGGAAGACTTGAACCTTCAGCCCAAATTTGAATCAAACTTTTGGTAAAAGTCACAGGGTGAAGGTGTGAGAATGAGAAATCCATTTTCTTGGTGTCGCATTTTTCACATTTTAGCCTTCAAGTAAGGAAGGTCTCCTTGCCTTCTTTCCATGACAACTTTAAAACCAGATAAACTTTGATCCATCCTCCCTCTAAGGTCTTCCAAAAGCTTGATTACTTCGACTCTCGTCCATTCAACCAAACTCAAGGTTGACAAGTGGTTGGAGTAAGATTTGGGCGTCTCCACCTTTAAACTTGTCTCATTTATTGCATTCTCACGTTCGAATGAACTAGAGTCTTTCACGATGAACCGTTGCAACTCTAGTATCATTCATTTGCTTTTGGCATCATGATACTTGTATGGATTAGTTGGTTTCCATAACACCTTCAAGCTACGAGCCTCCCTTGTGTCTTCCTCTTCGATAAGGAACAAATCAAAACTACTACCCATAATTGTGCACGTGTCAACACGAGCATTCAAATTGATGTCCAAATTTTGGATAGCAATTTCAAGAATCCTCACTCTTTGACTTCTCTTTGCATGCCTTTTCAACAATACCTCAAACATTGGTAGCATTCTCTCGTGTTGTTCCCCATAGGCCTCAAGTTGGTAAGCTTGGTTTAACACCCATTCTAGGCTCACAACCTCACCCAATACAAATTTCTCTTCTTGTTAGGGTTCAAGCACTACCAGTACAGATTCACTTTCGGGCGATTCCATGTTTTGCAAATCTTCATCATCATCCCCAAAGTGAATTTGATTGTGCTTGATGTTTGAGACATGTTCATTTGCTCGGCTTTGAGGTTTTTCTTCATCAATTTGACTGAGAGGAGTAGATAAATCTGCCATGAGTTGTGTGGCATGATTTTTCTCCTCTTCTTCTTTAGCCCTTGCATCCACGAAGCCTTGCTTTATGGATTACCCTCCTCTATAATGTCTTGTTTGGCCAAGAGAGTTTCAACCATGGTATATATGCTTTTTGGGTAGGTGTCTTCCTCATCAACTTGACAAAGAGGAGTGGAAAAATCCACCATAGATTGTGTGGCAAAATTTCTCCTCTTCTTCTTTCATTCTCATGCCCACCAAGCTTTGCTTTATGGATTTCACCCCCTCGTCTTGGGTTTCTAGTGAGGCAAAGAGGGTGTGGAGCTTTGCATACATTCCTCCTTCGCTTGCTATGTTATGGTTCTTATTAGGATCACAAGCACCACTAGCAACATGGTTAGCATAAGAGGGGGGAAGAGGATGGTCATTAGGGAAATTGCTCCAATGTCCATCACGACCACCACACAAATAGCAATTATGCCCATCATAGGAACAAGAAGGTGAATACCTCCCTCTCCTAGGGCCAATTTTACATTTTTACCTGAAGGTGGGTCCTCTACAATAACAACAAGGGTCATTATAACAAGGGTTGCAACCACCAACATCTCTATCATTTCGAGATGCCATAAAGTCAATCACAAAACAAAAGTAAAACAAAAGAAAAATAACTATTCACAAAAATTAAACTAGAGTAAGTAGACTAAAATTCTAAACTAACTAAATACGCTAAGTTTTTCCCTGGCAATGGCGCCATTTTTGATAACGCTCAAATCATGCTCCCCAAGTTGGAGGTCAGGGTGATCGTTAGAGCAAAACACATTTATATTCCCAACAGATGTTGGGCCGTACCCACAGAAAACAATATAGTCGTGATCGAGCTAATAAAGAATCCAAGCAATATATTGAAGTTCAATTAACAAAAAAGGGGAAAAGATATATAAAAAAGGGGGGTTTTGACTAAAACTAAATATAAAAGAAAATCAAATAAAATATAGGTTGATCAATGGCTTTCACCTTGCTTTTGCCAATCAAGGATAACAAGGGAGAATTGGGATGGGAATTCAATTCACAAGACTTGCACCCGATTAACACGTGGTTAGTCTTGCTAAAGGTGCACTCAACCATCTTTTGACCAATCAAGAAATAATTCTCATGGGTTCTTTCGAATCACCACGAGTAAGTAATAACCAATAATTTACTTGGGTGAGTTGGGTTATCTCTAACCCCAACTCTTAGATGGGAGCTTTTGGCAACCAAACTATCTCTAGCCTTGGTCTAGAGTGGAAACCCAAAATCCCCACTATTAAATCTTCTCAAATTTAGGGAAATCCTCTCTCAAGCAAAAACCCAAGTTAGTAAGCTAAGTCAATGTTTTCAACCATTAACTATGAATTCAAGAATGGAGGATTGAATAGACCCAAATGATAAATAAAGATAAAGCACAAGATTTAGAATTAAAAACCCAAAATAAGTATTATCTCTAACACAACACCCAAATCTCAATTCAAAAATTACACCAATAAAATAGAAATTAGGAACAAGAGTTGAAGAATGGAAACTAAAGATTTTACAATAAAGAGCATCCAAATCTTCACTCCTATGGTGCTGGTTGATGAACTTGCTCTCCAGGTTTGCCAATAGTTGTGAAAATAGCCAAAGATGTGTTTCAAGACGGCTTGGAGGTGTTTTATGTGGATTGGGGTTTTCAAAAGTGGGAATTTCCAAATCTGTACTGGAGCTGACGATGCCTTCTTCGCGGTCGCGTGATCATGCTTCACGATTGTGAGGTTCTGTGTTTTCTCTCCACGCGGTCGCATGGTCTCAACTTTGCAGTCACATAGTTCTGACTTCTTCCTTGTGCATCGTGGTCGCGTGATTTACTCTCGCGGTCTTGATGAGTAACTTGGTGTCAGTGATCAACAACTCCTTTTAGCTCCTATTTGACTTGTTTTCACTCGAATATTTCCCAAACACTTCTAAAACACACAAACCTGTAAAATAGAAGAAATTCGTGTCAAATTGCACTATTTATCCACTTTATACTAGCAAAGGCATAAGATTAGAAGATAAATAAGTAGGTAGAATACCAACTTATCATGGATGGGCTACCCAACGGGCATCATGCCTGCGATGGCCCATCAGACCTGGTTGTCGGAGGGGGCTAAGCTGAGTTGGGTCACTGGTCCTTTTCAACAGTGGATATGAAGGCCCATGGCAACTACCACACTTGTAGACCTTGACCATCGTGAAGGGGAACATCATCTGAGGCTACTGGAGCATTTCCACGATGAGTCCCATGGACCGTCGGACTTCCGACGCCCGTGGTGACTGCCTATCAAGTAGAGGGGTGGCTGCCAAAGCCACTGGGTGCTTTCCATGGTGACTCTGATGGCCTGTCAGACTTCTGACGCCTTTGAAGTCAGCTCATGGGGCCTGACAATTGTAGAAGGTGCTGAGTTTTCTGAGGTTCTGAGTTTTAAATGCTGGTTTAAATTTTTGGGGTGTTACATCAATTCCCAAGACTTACACCCAATTAACGCATATATAGCCTTGGTTAAGAGTATGCTCAACCGTCTTTTGACCTATCAAGCATATATATCCTATGTCCTCTCAAACCTCCATGAGTAACAATAAACCAACCAATTTAACTGGGTAAGTTGGGCTATCTCTAGCTCCAACTCTTAGATGGGAGTTTTTGGCAATTAAACTATCTCTAGCCTTGATCTAGAGTGGAAAACCCAAATCTCCACTATTGAACCTTCACCGAATTGAAGAACTCCTCTCTCAAGCAAGAACACAATTAGTATGCTAAGTCAATGTTTGCAAGCATCAACTATATAATTAAAGCATGAAGGATTCAATAGACCCACATAATTTAATCAAGAGAAAGCACAAGATAAGAATTTAATATCCAAATAGAGTATTATATCTAATATAATAACTCAAATCACAATTCAATAGTTACACCTACAATTTATCAATTTAGAAAAAAGAGTATAGAGAAAGGAATTTAAGATTTTACAATAGAAATCATTCAATTCTTTGCTCCAATGGTGTAGGGTGATGAACTTGCTCTCTAAGCTTATCAAAGTTGTGAAAATTGCCAAATATGCCTTCTAAGATTACATCAAAAGTGTTTTATGTAAGATGGGGTTTCCAAAAGTGTGAAATGACCAATTTGGACCTGACTGGAATCCATTAGCCACACCTGCAAAACTTTGACAGCAGGTGCGTCACTGTTGTGGTGATGTTGAGGCTGCAGAAGCAGAGCTGTTGTGGCGGTATCTCTAGCGCAGGTGAACCTTTAGAAATATAGTGCATAGCCTCTGGTGCACTCTCTTCTCCACAGCTGCAGGAGCTCTACTGCACCTCAGATAGTGCAGGGGCGGTAGACCTGGGCACTTCAGTGATGTCTTTTCCTTTTTGCTCCAATTTCATCCCTTTTTGTTCCACTTGTTCCAAATATCCGCAGAAATACAAATCTCCTGAAATAGACCAAAATATACCATAAGTGATCTCATATCATCATTAGAAGATGCAAAAGCATAAGAAAAGAGATATAGATAAGTGGTAAATTCACCACTTATCAATGACCCTTACGATCACGATGCCTAATCTTGCAATTGTAAGGAATAAATTCCCTGAACTTCACGATCGCGATGCCCTATCATGCGATCATGATGAATTTAATTTCTGAAAAAAATAATAATTTGGTCTTCGCGATCACGATGAAAAATCATGCGATCGCGATGACTAGTTCTAGTAGTCCCAAATATAGTACCTTTGCCTAGCTCTATTTGGGATCATTACGCCTCATTTCTTTGGCCTAATCATATCCCAACACATAGTTTTACATGCCTATATCAATGTTTGACATTTTTATTCCTCATGTAGGTACTTAAAGCTTCAAAATGGCTTCGGCATTGAATGAAATTGAATAAGAAGATGCTACCCAAGTGGCCGAAGAGGAATATTTTGATCAAGGCACCTTCGTCTCCCTCAAATGCTCCCAATTATATGATTTCCACTTGACAAAACCCATCACGAGGGAGCAAGGCATCATATTAGATGGTTTAGAAGAGAAATGGGCCAACTTTCATGGTAAGTTGGTCACGAGTGGGTGGATATGCTTTACCACCGAGCCTATCAAGGCAAACTTTGCTGTGGTCTGTGAATTCTATGCTAATGCAGCCAAGACAGACTTTGCTAATGACTTGGTTTTCATGGTTCTGGGTAAGCTAGTGCGATTTGATCCGGAGTTGATCAATGCCTACTACAACCTCCCAAATGTCGATAATGCTACATTCAAAGCACAAGCCAAAGAATTGGGAACCGATTGGTTTGTGCAACACTTACATGAAGGCACAGTCCCGCAATGTATAGCCTTAGGTACGAGGATTGAGTCCTCCAAGTTCACCCTTGAAGCTCGCACTTGGCTTTCTATCATGTGTGCCCGAATCATGCCTTCTAAGAATGAATCAAATGTGACACCTAAAAAAGTGGTGGTTATTTGTGCTTTGAGAGAGGGACTCCCCGTGAATGTGGGGCAATTAATTGTTCAAGAAATTCAACAAGTGGTGCTTGAAGGTAGCAAAAGTTTGGTTTTACCTTCATTGATTACACACTTATGCTACCAAGCCGGGGTTGCCAAGAGGGATGGCAAAAATAAGAGAAAGCTTAAAAGATGATTCACCCTTTGAAGAAGAGAGGAGCCGGGAAAGCATCAAAGAAGAGAAAGATCGACATGGCCTCACCATCATTTGGACTATTCTATGGATCCAGCGAGACACTTGAGTCAGTCCCTACTGCTGAGGCTATTGTTCCACTCAGGATTGGCCCCTGACACTCCACCATATTGTCACGCCCCGAGGCTACCCCCTAGGAGAACGCAGGACCCGGGACCACAAGTGCCCCAAGTTAACCCTCGGTCACAGTATACTCAGATAATAATAAGGGAACATAGCAGAAGCATCAAACTGAAGAGATAAATAGACTGAGTCATCAACAGTTAAAACATAACATAACAGAATTTAAAACCCAAATACCGAATCTCTACCATGTCTGACAACCTCTAAACTGAATAATGAGTTGCTTGGACAAGACCCCAGCTAACTCCAAATACTAAAAAAAAACCATAAAGTTAGACAACTGACACTAGTCCTCAAAGTATGAGGACTGACCACTCAGAGCTGGGATACCGGCTAATCTCTAGCCACGAATCTGAAGACCCGAACCTGAATCTGCATCATTAAGAGGATGCAGTGCAAGATATGTGTCAGTATTATAGGATTTACCGAGTATGTGAGACATGCATAAACATGGTAAAAACATACTTAAAATGTAATTAAAACTGAGTTCATGCATAAGGAAGTGTCATAAGTAAATCTCATAGTTTAAAGCTTAAAGCATGAAATAGAAAAGCAAAAGTCTTAAATCTTCATACGGGAGTTTCTCTTAACTGACATAAACTATGATGAGCTACATAAAGTCTAGTATCATACACACACACCGAAAAAGGTTGTCCTAATCGGACAAAGTTAGAACCTTATCATATCATGATCCTATCATAAGCCACAGAGGGCACCTATAGTGGCACGTAGTTTTAGGACTAAGGGTAATCTCACCCTGTCCAACTCGGTGCTAAATACTACTCCAAAATATATACATATATCTCCAATATACTTGTGACATATCTCATGCCAATTCTTTTTTAAAAGTATAAGGGTATATCTAATACAATGCAATTCTGATTCTCAGGTAGACATATCTAAATGCCAAACCTTTCATAAATCATAAAGACACATCTAATGTTATGCAATTCATGCTTCAAAATCCTTAAAACTTAGCATAGCCATGATTCAAAACATACTTTTCTTTATAAATTCATAACTTGAAGAATTAGGCATGCAATTTCATAATACATAAGGTCATGTTATCTAAATATGCCAATTTTCAATTGAAAACATGCAATTCAATGGAATCATGCTAGGAATCATCTTTAATGCATGGGCTTTTGAAATTAATTAAGGAACCTCAAATAAATCATAGATAAGTAATGAGAAACCATGAATTGAACCTTTAAAACTGAACCCATAAGTTTTTCCTAAATTGGGTAAGAACCCTAATTTCATAAATTCATAAATCAAAACAAAAATCATGAGCTTTGGGCATAGGGGTGAAGGGAATCCCTTATTGAATACCCACATACCTTTATTAAAGCTAGCTTGATCTCAAGATAAAAAGAAATGAAGGCTTGAACTTGGAGCTTGAGACTTGGAGCTTGAAAGAGTTCTTTCTTCTTTTGGAATAGAATTGCTTAGAATGAGAAGAGCTTAGGCTAATAAGAGTATAAACCCTACTAAAAGTGGCTAAAATGACCTCACTTAGGAGTTAAAAGGGTGAGTAATTACAAAAATACCTCTAAGATTTAATTAAGAAAAACTGATGAAAAGACTCGACTTCAGAGACCACGAGTAAGTCTATGGACCGTCAACTGAAATGACGAATCATCAACTTATCCATGGTTTCAGGTGCCACTTCTGGGAGATTACTGGAACTCAAATCCACAAGTCACTCTACGGTCCGTGATTCAGAATGACAAACCATCCTGTTGACTCGTGGTCCAGACTTAGGGGCATGAGGATCCTCTAACCCTCAGGGATTATGGATGGAAGAACGACCCATAGTTAAAAAAGGATGGGTCATCAACCAACTCATCATTTATAGGACCCTTCATGGGGGTCCTCTGAAACTTGAACCAAGAGTCCACAAGATGGGACATGGTTCTAAACCATGAGCCGTCGAGTGACTCGTAGACTGAGAGAAGAACACATCCAAGGAGCAGACCACAGATCAGATTACGGATCAGACTATGGGTCATGGTCCAGGACTATGGTTTATGATCTGGTCTGTGATCTCTGGGAACCTTACAATTTCACAGAAATCAGGTTTAACAGCTGAATCAAATTCTGGGGCATTACAATATCTCCTTCTTGGGATCATTCATCCTCGAATGAAGGCTAATCAAGGAAAACTAGAGAGAAAATAGCCCAACCAAAAAACAAAACATAGAAACTCAAGGATAACATGAAAACTGAGCTTTTCAACTTAAAACATGATTGAACTAACTTTACAAAACATGAACGCATGCAAGGATCATGAGGGAAACAGATGGAATAGAATCGGAGGGACATACTAAAGAGGAAACTAATACCTTAAGCTGAAACTGAGTCAGAAGGAAAGAGATGAGGGTACTTCGCTTTCATGGATGCTTCTGCTTCCCAAGTAGCTCCCTCAACTAGCTGATTTCTCCAAAGGACCTTTATCGAAGCGACTTCTTTTTTCTCAACCTCCAAATCTAACGATCCAGAATCTCCACAGGAACTTCCTCATAAGTAAGGCTATCCTTCACACCCACATCCTCCAAAGAAACAATCAAGGTTGGATAACCAACACACTTCTTCAAAAAAGAAACATGGAAAACTGGATGTACCGCTTCTAAATCTGATGGAAAATCCAAAACATAAGCAATACTACCAACTCTCCTCAAAATGCGATAAGGACCTACATAGCAGGGACTAAGCTTCCTTTTCTTCCCAAATATCATCACACCCTTCATTGGTGACACCTTCAGAAATACCCAATCATCAACCTCAAACTCTAACTCTCTTCTCCTCATATCTGTATATGATTTCTGTTGACTCTAAGAGGTTCTCAACCTATACTAATGATCTAAACCTTCTCCATAGTCTCATGAACCAAATATGGACAAATCAAAGATACCTCACCTATCTTAAACCAACTAATAGGAGATCTACACCTCCACCCATAAAGTACTTCATAAGGAGCCATCTAGATGCTAGAATGAAAGCTGTTGTTATAGGCAAACTCGATAAGAGGTAAGTGATCATCTCAATTACCTTTGAAATCAATAACACAAGCTCTCAACATATACTCTAAAGTCTGTGGGTGAAAAGCTGTGCTAAGCTTAACCAGAGTACCAAGACCTTTCTGAAATGACTTCCAAAACTAGGATGTAAACTGAGTACCTCTATCTAAAATAATGGACAATGGAACACCATGCAATCTGACTATCTCCCGAATGTAGAGTTTGGCATAATCATTCACTGAATCTATACTCTTAACAACCAAGAAGTGGGATGACTTAGTCATCCAGTCGACAATCACCCAAATATAATCATATTGCCTACGAGTACGAGGCAAACCAGTAATGAAGTCCATATTGATCGCTTCCCACTTCCAAGTAGGAAGATCAATATCCTGAGTTATGCCACCCGGTCGCTGATGCTCTACCTTCACTTGTTGACAGTTGGGACACTTAGCCGCAAAACCTGCTATGTACCTCTTCATGCCATTCGACCAATAGACTTACCATAGGTCATGATTCATCTTGGTGGCACCGGGGTGAATAGAATACATGGAGCTATGAGCTTCTGTAAAAATCTGCTGTCTCAACCCATCTATGTCAGGAACACACAGACGACCCTGATATTGAATCTCCCCTTTGGGAGAAATTCTCTACCCTTTGTTGGTGGACTACACCCTTCAGCTGGTGCAAAATAGGATCACTGTCTTGCTTTTCTTTCACTTATGCTACCAAAGATGATTCAGAACCATTTTGAACAATAACACTACCTTCTATTGAATCCATAAGGCAAATTCCTAGTTGAGCAAGTCGATGAACATCCTTGGCCAATTCCTTCTTTTCGTCCTCAACCGTAGACACACTACCCATGGACAATCTACTAAGTGCATCCACCATGATATTGGCCTTACCCGGATGGTAAAGCACACTCATATCATAATCCTTAAGAAGTTCAAGCCATCTCCTTTGATGAAAAATCAATTCCTTTTGAGAGAACACATACTGAAGTCTCTTATGATCGGTGAACACATCCACATGAACACCATACAAGTAGTGTCTTCAAATCTTCAAAGCAAAGACCACGACTGCTAACTCAAGATCATGAGTAGGGTAGTTCTTCTTATTAATCTTAAGCTATATTGAAGCATAAGCAATCACTTTACCATGTTGCATCGACACACAACCCAAACCAATCCTAGAAGCATCACAATACACAACAAAGTCATCTAGGCCCTCGGGTAGAGCCAATACTGGAGATGTGGTCAATCTAGTCTTCAATTCCTGAGAGTTCTTCTCACATAAATCAGAACACTGAAATTTAACCTTCTTCTTCAACCAAGTCAAAGGGGCAGCAATGGAAGAAAACCCTTCCATAAACCTCCTGTAGTTATCATCCAAACCCAAAAAGCTTCTAATATCAGACGGGGAAGTAGGTCTAGTCCAGTTATTTACTGCCTCGAACTTTTGAGAATCAACTCGAATACCATCTCTAGTCACAATATGACCCAGAAAAGCAATGGACTGCATCCAAAACTCACACTTGCTAAACTTAACAAATAACCGTCGATCCTTGAGAGTTTGCAACACCACTCTTAAATAGTCTGCAAGCTCCTTCTCACTCTTAGAATAGATAAGAATATCATCAATGAACACAGTTACAAACATATCCAAATACTACTTGAACACACGGTTCATAAAATCCATAAAGGCCGCAGAAGCATTCGTTAATCCAAAAGAGATAACCATAAATTCATAATGACCATACCGAGTTCTAAAGGCTGTGTTCAGAATAACACACTCTCAAACACAAAGCTAAGAAATAGAGGCTTGAACTTGGAGCTTGAAGGAGTTCTTTCTTCTTTAAGAATAGAATTTCTTAGAATGAGAAGAGGTTAGGCTAATAAGAGTAGAAACCCTACTAAAAGTGACCAAAATGACCTCACTTAGGAGTTAAAAAAGTGGATAATTACTAAAATACCCCTAGGATTTAATTATGAAAAACTGATGAAAAGACTCGGCTTTAGAGACCACGAGTCAGTCTACGGACCGTCAACCAAAATTATGAACTGTCAACTGATCCATGGTTTCAGGTGCCACTTCTGGGAGCTTGCTGGATCTCAACTCCATGAGTCACTCTACGGTCCGTGATTCAGAATTATGGACCGTTCTATTGACTCATGGTCCTGACTTAGGGGCATGAGGATCCTCTGATCCTTAGGGATTACGAATGGAAGGACGACCCATGGTTCAAAAGAATGGGTCATCAACCAACTTATCATTTCCAGGACCCTTCATGGAGGGTCCTATGGAACTTGAACCATGTGACCACAGGATGGGCCATGGTTCTAAACCACTAGCCATTGAGTGACTCATAGACTGAGGGAAGAACACAACCAAGGAGCAGAACACAGATCAGACTATGGGTCGTGGTCCAAGACTATGGTCCATGATCTGGTACGTGATCTCTGGGAACTTTACAATTTCACAGAAATTAGTTTAAATAGCTAAATTGAATTCCAGGGTGTTACACACATCTCCAACCAGGTCTATGGTATGGATGCCCAAATTTTCCAAATTATAGAGGGTCAACCTTTGGGTCCGGGAGAGAGTTCCACCACACCAACATCAGGTCCTTTATCCTTTACTACTCTTAGTGGCCCTACACTAGCTAGTCTAGCGAGCCAACAACATCATATCAAGGAGAGGTTGGCAAAGGTGGAAAGGCGATTAAAAAGGTAGAGGTACCATGATAGGAAGGAAAGAAAATTCCTCAAGAAGATGATGAGAACTTTGAGGAATCTATGTGGATCGAAGGCAGAGGATGATGATGACGAGGCAGATTGGTTCCTTTTTGGGCCTAGCAGTTCTGGTTCTGAGTGACACCCTTCATGGAGTCCCCTCAAACTTATTTCTTATTTTGATGCAGTGAGGGAATTACAATGTTTTAGTTGGGGGTGGCGTGTTGGACTTCACTTTATCTAGCTTGCTTTATTTTGGATATTATTGTACCCTTGTCGATCTTGTTTTGTTGTTTTGGATATTATTGTGCCCTCGTCAGGCTTGTTTATTTTGATGTTAGATATTGGTGTGCCCTTGTCAGGCTTGTTTTGATATTATTGTGCCCTCTTTGGGTTTTGGAGTTGATATGGATGAAGTTGATGGTTTAATTCTTTAGTTTTCTTTACTTTTAGCTTCTTTGCCTTCTTTTGTTGTTGGCTTGTTGGATGATTTGGAGCCAGGGGAAATCTGAGTATCTGATGGCTTGTTGGACGTTTTGGTTCCAGGGGAATTCTGAGTACCCGAAAGGCTAAGTTGAAAATTGTGTTTTGGGTTGAGTTATGTGTTGGTGAATCCTGAGTACCCATATCAATTTATATAGATGAATTGGACCAATGATAGATTGAGTGATGACATTCTTAAGGGCAATTCATCATCTTTTGAGATATTGGAAGTACTGAGTTGTTTGGTACTAATGGAGTTAGTCTTGTCTACAAATTGAAATAGGCATACCCTTTCGAATTTTTTTGAAAAGCTGCATGGCTAAGAATGATGTTTGTGACACTCCCTCTAATCATTTTGTGACTCTTAACTCATTAGCGATGATAATTGGAATTGTAGAATGTGACTCTATTTATTCTTGTTTAGGAATTGAAATTGACCCTTCTTGAATGATTCACATGCCATGTGTGGTGATATTTTGTCAAATAATTCTTGTACTTGCTTGTGTTAACTAGAACTTTCCCAGTTAGTCATTCAATGCTAGTCTCAATTGTGTTGGTTGGAGAAATGATCTTAGGCCCTCTTTGTGATTATTGAAGCCAACTTAGACTTAAAAGCCTACCATTGCACTTAAATTGTATCATTAGTCACCCATTTTGAGCCTAATACCACTTCTTCGGCAATCTCGTTACAAGCCTTGAACCATTTTGAAAATGAGTCCCTCTCTTGAACCCCTCTCTCCTTGAACTCTACAAGTGTGAAATTGAGGCTAAAAGCCTAAGTTTGAGGGTTGAAAAAAAAGTACCTTGGAGGAGTGCTAAATAAGCTTATCTTGGTTTGTTAATCAAATCCTAAAAGAATTATAAAAAAGAAGAAAGAATTTGAAAAGAAAGCAAAGATGAAAGGGAAAGAGGAAAGAAAAGAAAGGAAATAAATCCTCCAAGGTGAATATGTAACACCTCGGAATTCAATCCAGCTTTCAAACTTGGGAAATCTGAATTTGTTTTTCATCTCAGGAATTACAGGTCCAAACCACGGGTTGTGGTTTGAACCATGAGCCGTGGAATGAACCCATGGTTTGTATCTGCTGGTTTAGACTCTAGTAGTAGAACCACGAGTGGGTTCTACGGACCATAGTATAATCTATGGCCCGTCCTGTCCACTCGTGGAATCAGATCAAAGGGCTGACAGTTTCCCTAGGAACCATGACTGGTTTCTACGACCCATAATTTGAACTACAAACTGTCTTGTTGACTCGTGGAACTTGATCTGAGGTCTGCTAAATTCTCCAGGAACTACGAATTGGTCTACGGACGTAGTTCATTCTACGGTTCATCCTATTAATTTGTAGAACATCTTATGCAGTTTATCTTTTGGGACAGAAACGATGAGTGGAAACCACGAGTCATGGTTCAGTCTATTGGTCGTGGATTGCACCCATGATTCTTGAATTCGAGATTTTTAACAACTTTTCTTTAATTAAATCCCAGAGGTATTTCTATAATTACCCACCATTTTAACTCTTAAGTGAGGTCGTTTTGACCATTTTTAGTAGGTTTCAACTCCTAATAGCCTAAGTCTTTCATTATTCCTCATTCATCTACCAAAAGAGGAAAAGAACTACTTCAAGCTCCAGGTCTCAAGCTCCAAGTTCAAGCCTCCATTTCTTTTCATCTTAGATCAAGCAAGATTCAATAAGGTATGTGGGTATTCAACAAGGGATCCTTTTACCCTTGTGCCCAAAACCCCAAACTTTTACTTTGATTTATGAAGTTATGAAATTAGGGTTCTTACCCAAATTGGGAAAATCTTATGGGTTCAGTTTTAAAGTATCAATGCAAGGTTTCCCATTACTTACCGATGATTTATTTGAGATTCATTAAGTGTTTTCAAAAGCCCATGCATTAAAGATGATTTTTAGCATGCTTTCACTATATTGCATGTTTTCAAGAGAAATTTGGCATGTTTAGATAATATGCACTTATGTATTTATGAAATTGCATGCCTAATTCTTCAAGCTATGAATTTAGAAAGAAATATATTTTGAATTATGGCTATGCTAAGTTTTAAGACTTATGAATTGAAATTGCATGACATCAACTATGTCCTTATGCTTTTCCAACAATGTTGTACATCAAATATGTCCCTATGTTTTATGATCAGCTTTGGCATCAGATATGCCCCAGTATTATATGAGATATATGTATGTTTTTGGTAGTAGTATTTAGCATCAAGTTGGATAAGGTGAGAGTATCCTTAGTCCCAGAACTACGTACCGCCGTAGGTTCATAAGTCCCCTTTGTTAGGCATTAGAATGAGTGATCACGCCATAGCTATACCTCTTTACCCTGACAAGGTATATTGGGTCCTCTCAATGGGGTGAATACATCAGATCCCATGTAGCTCACATGGTCTATGTTGGTTAATAGAACCTCCCACAGAAACAATTTCAAGTTTAAAAATGTATTGACTCTTTGCTTTCAGATTTCAGATTTCAGACTTACTACTTATGACTACCTTTTCAGGTTATGATATTGCATTGAGTCATCACATTACAAATTTTATCATTATCATATGATTTTAGCTTTAAGAAAATTTTAAGCACGTTTTACCATGAATTATGCATGATCTCAGTTTTAAGCGTGCCTTCAAGTGTATTTTATCATACCATATGCATATCTCACATACTTAATAAATTTCATAGGACTAACCGCATACTTCTTTATGCTTCATCCTATCATGATGTAGATTCTGTAGCCCGTCCCCAAATTCGTGGCTAGTAGATCAGCAGCACATCCAGCCAGCTTGGTGAGTTCTCCTTATTCGAGGACTTGGAGTTTAGCTTCATTTCAGTATTTAGTTTGTTTATTTAGTATTTCAGTATTTAGAGTTAGCTGGGAACTTCTCCCAGTAGCTCGTCAGTGGTAGAGGCTTTCATACATAGAGTTAGATATTCAACTATATTCAGATTGTCATTTTTAGACTTGTACTTATATAACAGATTAAGTTGCTCATTTCTTCTGTTAAACTTTCGTTCTTATGTTGTGTTCAGTTTTTTAGTCATGCTAAGGCCAGAGAGTTATCTTAAGATCACTTGTGATCTTAGGTCTAGTGTTATGTCCAGGGGGTAGTCTCGGGGTATGACAAACTTGGTATCAGAGCATTAGGTTCACGAGTCCTAGGGTATCTGAAAGTTGCATCAAGTAGAGTCTCTTTCATGGGTGTGAAGCGCACCACACTTATGAGAGGGAGGCTATGAGGTGTCTTAGGTAAAACTTCACTTCTTTCATGTTCACTATTATGGGATAAAGTTTAACTCTATTTACCCTTCTAATCTGTTCCTTAAACATTTCAGATAATGCCTCCACAAAGAAACTCCAAAAGGGATGCTAATCCTCCTATTCCTGACCACGAGGTTACAAATGCAAAATTTCGTGAAGCCATCTGTATGTTTGCTCACCATGAAAGTTTAGTTGAATGATAAAGAGAAACTGAAGAAGCGAAAGAGGAAGAACAAGAAAACCAGAACATGGAACCATGACTCTAGTCAGCAGAAAACTGGTTGTAGGAACCGGTCATCTTTTCGGCAGAGCTCATCCGGACCAAATCTATCTCCAGTTAGCACACCTGCACTAGATTCTCAGTCTTGTCATAATAGGGCTCCGAATACCTTGAGGTACCCCCATTGTAGTAGTTGTGGTAAGTTTCATCTAGGTGAGTGCCTTGCTGGCAAAGATGAGTGTTTTAGGTGTGGTCAGTTAGGTCATAGGATCAGGGATTGCCCCTCAGCTAAGTGGAGCAACGGTGGTGTTTAGATCTAAAACAAATTCCTTTCACTGCCTAGCCACCTAGGTCAGAGTATTCCATCGGAAGCTGAACGCATCCATAGTCCCCAGACCCCTATTCTTGTATGGTTGTGAGATCTCTTAGCTTAGAACAAGCAGTGATAGAGGAGTATAGCATCACAATAGGTAGTAGAAAGAGAGAGTTCTGGGATATTAGAACCATGTAAGCTGGACATGTCATTGATAGGGATAGGTTGGAAGTTAATGGATGTAAAACGTACAACCCCTATACAAGATAGAAAGGGTGAGGCCTAGAACTTGAGGCGAGGGAGAGCCTTAGACTATAGAATAAAATGGATATTCATACTAGATTTTAGAGTAGTGTGTGTTCTATTAGGGTAAAGTGATCATAGTTTTGCTTAGAGATTGGCGAGAAGTTCACTGACTTGGAAGGGTAGTATGAATCTAAGGGGGAGATGCTGGGATGTAGAATCAATCAGATGTTGGAGGCTCAAGTAGTGATGCTATTGGATATTAGCACAAAGTTAGGAGGGCAGGTAGAATCTTATTTCCATCCTAGCATCCTGAGCATACTTCTGTCATTATGATACCTTTTGCATGCCTTGTATGCTAGCTCCATGGTCCTATTTCAATTTACTCTCTCCATTTAGATTCACGCCCATATTCAGCTTTTAAAATGACAAGTGATTGCCTCAGACAATGATTCTACTCTTACTCTGCACGTCTATAAATCCGAGTTGTATGCCCCGAGGTTCGTTATTTATGTAAGATCATATCTCGCAGTATGCTCAGTCCTATTTACTTAGTTAGTCTTCAGAAATGCCTTAATGGCTAATCAAATCATGCTACACCATGTATGTGGTCAGACCTGATTTCTTGAAAAAGTTCGTGCTTATGATTTCCTTGCTCTAGCCATGCTTTATATGTCTAAGGTGTGAGGCACTCATCCCATTGCACTCGACTTCTCAGACTTTACCTTGAGTGGCTTTATCATGTCTAGTGTAAGCCAAGACCGATCAGTAATCCCTCATTCATGACGCTCATGCTCCCGTTTATTTCTTTCAGTGATTCTGGTTTATGTTGTTATAAGTGTTAGTGGAGGAAGCCTTGTAGTAGCCTAGATTAGAGGTAGCATATTTCTTTTCCTTGTTGGTGTACTTATTCCCCCTTGGCTTCTAAGTGTGGGTGAATTGTGAGGCAAGGATTATTCATGCGAAATAGTTAGATGAGGAATTTTAGCATGTCCCTCTATAGAATTTTTTGAAGTTGCGACTCCTAATTATGCTAGGGAGGAGGGGAGAAGTCTTGAATAGGGTAAGCTACGAAACCATCAGGTGACCATAGCTATAAGATTGAATATCGTGATGAAGAACGTGTGGGCATTTGATTTTTGTGACTAGTGACCCATTGATTAAGAGCTCAAGTTTAGTTGGGTATTGTGATAAGAAGGAATACTATTCTTAGGAGGTATTCTAGACGCAAGAGATTTAGTCGAGATAGGCTTAAACATAGAGAAAGAAGGTAGTTAGACTCAGACCTTAGTATCTATATGTGTGCTGGTGAGAACTCTAGTTGCTTATGGTCAGTGTGGTAGTTAGAGGAGTTAGTGTAGTTAGAAAGGTTTTCCTCAGCTGAAAGGTTGTCAACCGTATTGTTAAGGCAGGAATAGCCTTGTTCTTACTCCCTTCCCAGAATGCTCATATCTTATATCCATTAGCTTCAGCTTCCAGTATACTAGAATTCTCATATCATATTAGTTCAGACGTATCGATAACCATTCCTAAGGCTAGAAGTACCTATATTCAGGTCAGTCCAAGGTAGTAAGTTCAATTTAAAAGAGAATGGTTTTCTCGTATAGTTACCCCTCTAGGTTTGATGTCTTTTCAGTTAACTTTAATTTCTAAGAATGCGCTCATTCTTTATGAGTTTTAGCTGAGTCCTTACTCTTAATCCGGACCAGTTATCATGTTAGGTATTTAGTCTCATGATCCTAGCATGCATTCATGTTTTTTGAAGATAGTTCAATCATGTTTTAATTTAAAAAAGCTCAATTTTCATGTTATCCTCGAGTTTTTATGTTTTGTTATTTGGTTGGGCTGTTTTCTCTCCAGTTTTCCTTGCTTAGCTTTCATTCGAGGAAGAATGATCCCAAGGGTGAGATATTGTAACACCTTAGAATTCATTCCAGCTTTCAAACTTGAGAAATCTAAAAAAATTATTTCATCTTGGGAATTATGAGTCCAAACCACGAGTCGTGGTTTGAACCACAAGCCGTGGAATGAACCCGTGGTTTGTATATGCTAGTTCACCCTCTAGTTTGAGAACCACGAGTGGGTTCTATGGACCGTAGTTCAATCTATGGCCCGCCTTGTCCACTCATAGAATCAGATCAGAGGGATGACAAATTCCCTAGGAACTACGAGTGGATTCTACCGCCTGTAGTTTGAACTATGGACCGTCCTATTGACTCGTGGAACTTGATCTGAGGTATGCAAAATTCTCCACGAACCACGAACGGGTCTACGAACCATAGTTTATTCTACGGTTCATCCTGTTGACTCATAGAACATCTTCTGCAGTTGATCATTTGGGCCAGGAACCACGAGTGGAAACCACTAGTCATGATTCAGTCTACAGCTCGTGGATTGTACCTGTGATTCCTGAATTCGAGATTTTTAATAGCTTTTCTTTAATTAAATCCCAGGGATATTTCTATAATTACCCACCCTTTTAACTCTTAAGTGAGGTCATTTTGACCGCTTTTAGTAGGGTTTCTACTCCTAATAGCCTAAGTCTTTCATTATTCGTCATTCATCTATCAAAAGAGGAAAAGAACTCCTTCAAGCTTCAAGTTCAAGCCTCCATTTCCTTTCATCTTAGATCAAGAAAGCTTCAATAAGGTATGTGGGTATTCAACAAGGTATCCTTTTACCCTTGTGCCAAAAACCCCAAACTTTTACTTTGATTTATGAAATGAAATTAGGGTTCTTACCAAATTGGGGAAATCTTATGGGTTCAATTTTAAAGCATCAATTCAAGGTTTTTCATTACTTAACCATGATTTATTTGAGATTCATTAAGTGTTTTCAAAATCCCATGCATTAAAGATGATTTCTAGCATGTTTTCACTATATTGCACATTTTCAAGTTAAATTTGGCATGTTTAGATAACATGCACTTATGTATTTATGAAATTGCATGCCTAATTCTTCAAGCTATGAATTTAGAAAGAAAAGTATATTTAGAATTATGGCTATGCTAAGTTTTAAGACTTATGAATTCAAATTTCATGACATCAGATATGTCCTTATGCTTTTCCAACAGTGTTGGACATCAGATATGTCCCTACATTTTATGATCAGTTTTGGCATCAGATATGGCCCGATATTATATGATCTATGTACTATTTAGCATCGAGTTGGACGGGGTAAGAGTACCCTTAGTCCTAGAACTACGTGCCCCTGTAGGTTTATAAGTCCCCTTTGTTGGGCATTCGAATTAGTGATCACGCCATAACTATGCCCCTATACCCTGGCAAGGTATATTGGGCCCTCTCGATGGGGCGGATACATCGGATTCCATGTAGCTCACATGGTCTATGTCAGTTAAGAGAACCTCCCACAAAAATAGTTTCAAGTTTAAAAATGTATTGACTCTTTTCTTTCAGATTTCAGACTTACTACTTATGACTTATGATTATGACTACGTTTTCAGCTTATGATATTGCATTGAGTCATCACATTACATATTTTACCATTATCATATGATTTCAGATTTAAAGGTATTTTTAAGTATGTTTACCATGAATTATGCATGATCTCAATTTTAAGCATGCCTTCAAGTGCATTTTATCATACCATATGCATATCTCACATACTCAGTAAATTTCATAGTACTGACCGCATACTTCTTTGTGTTGCATCCTATCATGATATAGATTTTGTAGCCCATCCCCAAATTTATGTCTAGTAGATTAGCAGCACATCCAGCCAGCTTGGTAAGTCCTCCTCATTCGAGGACTTGGAGTTTAGCTTCATTTTAGTATTTAGTTTGTTTATTCAGTATTTCAGTATTTAGAGTTAGCTATGGACTTGTCCCAGTAGCTCATCAGTAGTAGATACTTGTAGACATAGAGTTAGATATTCAACTATATTCAGATTGTTATTTTTAGACTTGTACTTATATAACAGATTAAGTTCCTCATTTCTTCCGTTAAACTTCCATTCTTATATTTTGTTAAGTTTGTAAGTCATGCTAAGGCCAAAGGGTTATCTTAAGATCACTTATGATATTGGATCCCGTGTTACGTCCAGGGGTAGTCTCGGGGCATGACAGAATAGAATGATAAAACTTAGGGCTTCAAATAAAATAAGTGAAATGGTGCCTTGTGTTGAATGAAAATGAAAAGAAATGGCTTTGGTTTTGAATTGAAAGGAAAGTTTTGTAGTGTTCAAGGAGAATGTAGTCACTTATATCCAAATGCTTATCCTACCCTTCCTTGAGCCTACATTACAAGAGTAGAAAATTCCTTTGAGATCTCTGATCGATTGCCTTTAAGCTAGTGGCAAATGAAAACAAGGGCAAGCTTATGGTTTGACACTTGTAGTATTTGAAATTCCTTGTGAGTATGAGTGTTGTGCATTTGTCCCTTGTGGTTTTCCTTGTATATAATGTGTTTTTTTTGGACTTTCGTTCTTGTGAGGGCATGAGAATTAGGATAGTTGGTGAGATTGATAAATTCTGAAAATGAGTCAAATGAGCATGTTTTAGTAAGCTAGTGGTTTGAGTCACTTCTTGAAGATTGGTTGTTGTCACTTGGTTGTTCTTGTAATTCCGTTGCACTCTTGAATTGTGTTTTGAATAGAGGGGAGTGCTTAGATTAAGTTCTTATGTGATGTACTAATCATTAGTACCAACCAAAGTCATGTTTGGTGCTTGAAATGGATTCTCCTTGATTTTTAAGTGGTGTCATTGCACTTGCCTTGTGTGTCTTTTGAATTAGAATTTTGAGTTTCTTAAGGAACAAACAATAGTTCAAGTTTGGGGGTTTGATAAGTTGGTATTCTACCTACTTATTTAACTTTTAATATTATGCTTTTGCTAGTATAAAGTGGAAAAATAGTGCAATTGACACAAATTACTTCTATTTTAAAGGTTTTTGTGTTTTAGAAGTGTTTGGGAAGGATTCGGGCGTAAACAAGTCAAAATGGAGCAAAACGGAGTTGCTGATCATTGGCATCAAGTTGCTCATCATGATCGTGAGCTACAAGGCATGCGACCGCGATGCATAGGAAGTCAATGCCATACAACCACAAGAAAGATGTCACATGACCACGTTGAACAGGAAAGTAAAGCCATGAAACTATGACAGTAAAGTTATGTGATCGCATTGAAGAAGTTCACAGACCCTTGCGATCGCGAGGCAAGCTCACACAACCATGATGATGAAGTCAGTAGCTGCAGCACAGAATTGAAAAATCACTTCTTTGGAAACCTCAATCCACATAAAAGACTTCCCATCCATTTTTGAGAAATATTCTTGATTATTCATAATTGTTCTTCAACCAATTCATCCTTAGTCTTAGAGTTAACAACTTAGGGCTAGATTGGGGACCAAGTTGATCCTCCAACACCAACATAGTGAAGATTGGATGCTTTTATTGTAAAATCTCTATTTCCTTTCTTCAACTCTTGCTTTGTATTGCTATATTTATTGGTGTGTTGGTTGACTTGAGATTTTGATATTGTGTTAGAGATAAACAATATTTGGGTGTAATTTCTTATCTTGTGCTTTTATAATTTATTAAATATTCTCTAGTTTATGAATTGGGTCTTTGATTCTCTAATTAATCTTGTGCTTGAATTAATTCTAAAGGGAGTGATCAACACTTGGACTTGCCCCTTTTACCTTGATTTAGCTTGAAAGAGTGAATTAAGGTGGGAAAAAATTGATTAGCACTAACTTGAGGCTCTAACCCTCATTTAAGGAGTTAGTAGAAATAGTGATTCTAGTGTTCCTATATTTGGAAGAGCTTTGTTATCGCTTGGCTAGGTTTGAGAGAACTAGTTGAGGTATATTTATCGATGGTCGAAAGACGTTGATAAATTATCGATGCTTCCAAGCCTTGTTTCATTTGACCCATGATTAATCTAGCTTGTATTTGATAAACTTATAATGGATCGTATGGATTTGAAGTGATACCCATTCCCAAATCTCCCTTGTGATCCTTGCATTGGAAAGATTGGTCGACTTCACTTGCAATGTCGTTCGTGTTTTAAACAACAAAACCCCCTAATCATTTTACTTCCTTTTGCTTCTTGAACTTTAATAAGTTGCTTTTATTCTTTATTAGCTCAACCGCAATTACATTGTTCTCTGTGGGATCGACCCTGACTCCCATTGGGAATATAAATGTGTTTTGATCTGATAATCACAATCACCTCCTATTGGAGAGTGTATTTGAGCGTAATCAACAGACACAACAAAAAATTTGCTGCAATGGCTCTGGTACTATACAAAACATCCTAGCAAGTAATAAGGTAATAAACGATAATGTGGAGCCTGGATCTATCAAAATATAAACACAATGGGAGAAACCACTCCCACTCAATATACCTGTCACAACATCTAGCGATAACTATGAATCTGATGACCTGTAGTGCATATGTGCAATTCCGGCGACTGCCGAAACTAGATGCTCCCTCTTGGCGTTGACCTCTACATGATGAAATTTAGAAACCATACCCTACAAGATATACTAAGAAAGATGACCGTGTTGCTAATCTGTTCATTTTTTTCAAACATTGATGGTCCCTAAATAGACAATATCTTTGTATATGAACCTCTTGGCCACAAAAATAGCAAATTGTGGAGCCTTGATGACATCTCCTACATGTGTCTATCACAAGTATCACAATGCAGCACATATGATCTATGATGCTCTAGGACCCTAATACTCGTGAGCTCTCACTCGGACCTGACTTTCCCTAGTGATCTAACTTGCTAAGATGGGATTGTTGTGGTGGGGCCTAGGTGGTCTTCCTGAATTCCAAAGCTTGGAACCACCCTAAGCCACTATCTAAAACCCCATGGGCCTATCCCTCTTTTGTTGCTCTCTCTAGACCCTCTCAGCCATATATTGTTGATGTCAAAGCCCCACTATGTTCTGTGCAATTGACTGAATTCATGAGATGTGTATATAATTATTAAGTGTGGGTTTAGTACAAGCAGAATAAAAATCATAAGTCGACAAACTCAACCCTTATGAGTCAGATCTATAGCACAATTTGAGCTAAAGAATGGTAACTTTCCCGAACAATATCTGTAGCTTCCTACTTATAGAATGTGGTGCATAAAAGATTTATAAATAAGACTCTACTAGACATGACTTGAAAACTTTCTAGGATACGACATTGCTCTGATATCAAGTTTGTCACGCCCCAAACTTGAGGGGCACAACTGGCACCTCATGCCAAAACTTAGGCCAAAGCCGACCCTACTAAACCATTTGCCAATTGTGCATAGAAGCCATATACAATAAAGAAAATAATCAAGTATATCTCAGCTTGAAAATAATCCCTCAGCCAACAAGGCCCCTGTTAACAGCTCTAGATAGAAAATAGGTACTCCCAACGTTTCATATAAAGTAATAAGCATGCAACACATAAGTCCTATTTGGGCCGTTGAGGTCGCCATGATATCTAGGAAAGCATATACCCTACGCGAGCCATCAAGGCCACCATGATCCCTATATAAAAACTTATAACATGTATATACAATGTAAACTAGGCCAATAAGCCTCTAAACTGCCAACAAATTAACAACAAGGCCTAATTGGCTGACAAGCTACACCTAATAAACATATAAGGCCAAAATAGCCACCATCGTAGCTATGCAACCCAAATCAGTAGTCTACAAGACTCTATGAATACAATACTTGGTGGGACAGGGCCCTAGCCTACCCAAAAAGCTACAAACAACAAAAAAGATAAACTTCTGAGACTCCGGTGACCCTTGGAAGGAAGGAGTCAACCAACCCGCTGAAAGCTTAGCTATACTACCTAACAGGTCTGTCTGGTCATCTCTCAGAACTTGCAAGCATGAATGCAGCACCCCAGACAATGGGACGGTAGTACAAAATAATGTATCGAGCATGTAAGACAAACTGAAAAACTAAAACTAAAGCATAAGGACAGAACGAAAGGGCAGGAGTAAGACGAAATTACAATAACTTACCTCCCTGTAATAAGATACCATCTAAAGCACATAGCAAACAATAACCTGACCTAGCTCCCATAAGCCTGGTAGGTACAAATATCATACAATCGCCATAAGTCCTAACAGGTGCAAACAGTCGCTAAATACTCATACAGGCCCCCTTACCTGGACCCCAATGATAACCTGATCTGAACTGTCTGAATGAATGTGTCATGAATCAATAAAACTCTGAGGATCTGTGGTACCATATAAGTATTGCCCCATAGGTACAACCTACCCATCCCATAGGTACATATCTGCTTGGCCTATAGGTATGGTCTGCCCAGTCCAAAGGCATTGTAATATAATGTAACTGCTGCCCTGAAGGTACAGCCTGCCTATCCTGTAGGTACGATATGCCAAGACTGAAGGCATGGTAATATAATTTAACTGCTGCCTCATAGGTACAGCCTACCCACCCCATAGGCATGGTCTTCCCAGCCCAAAGGCACGGTAATAAGAATCAGAATATAGGATCCAAAATTCTACAATATCAGTGTCTGCTGAGGCCAAAACAAGATCATAGGCAGCATCACGACAATAAAAACAACTCAATAATAGCGTGTAATCATAGGTGATCTCAATACAATCATAACATATTTTTTTGGGCCACTAAGTAAGGAATAGAGTGTTGGTGGTAGTCACTATACCATGCTATGGTAGCAAACTCAATAGAATAAGGCCGTAAATTCAATAATGACGTTACATAGGCTATGCAATATTTAGCCTTAAAGGTCATGCCAAAACGTGAAAAGGAAGCCTTAACATACCTTTCAACTGAAGACTTAAATGTGTCACTAGGACGCTCGAACAACCTATCATAATGCGACAATTGCTAGAATCAACAAGGCTGTAAGAATGAGCCATAGCCAATAGATAAGACGTTAACGTTTTCACTATGACCAGACCATATTAACTCAACAAATGAAACCATAATCTCTACCAAACCAACAACTAATAACTACAACAATAAGCTATCAATATCTCACAAGAGCGGCGAGCTCTCGAGGAAATATAATAAAGCGTACTTTATGATATTTAATATGGCAATCATAGTATGTGAATTCGATAAGAAGTGCCAAGCCCCCCTATTCCATACAACACCTTAAAATCATCAATATACATATCAAAAACCCAACTCAATAAGACAAAATGGCTGCTCAGAGCCACGATATCTAAAATACCACTTTGTAGCTTAGAAGTCTATTAAAATGATCTAGAACATGAAATTATGATGGAGGATCATAGGGAGTAGATTAACTTGATAAAAGGATATGAAATCCCAAGATAAACAAGCTGCTTTGAAGTAACAACAACCAAAGCCAAAATCGAAGAGAAAACTATACCACAACGATGAGCTCGCTACGTAGAGTAACTTTTGTTAAACTTCTAAGTCAAAAGCACCAACTTTCATGGAGGATTTATGGGATTATTCTCTAATTTTTTACTGGGTTTTAAGTCCATTTATATGAAATTATAATGAAGGAATGGAACTTTTATAAATCACCACCGACTTAGGGGCTAGGGAGACTCGCCTAGACGTTTCTGCTTGTGCAATCTCAGTAAAAATGCAAATATCTCTCTATTCTGAAGTCGTATGAACGAATGCTTTAGTGAGTTTGAAACTAGAATCGCGGACCTTCGATTTTGTAGGTCGGGAGACTTATAACTCTTTATTTATGAGAGAAAATCTTTGAGATATTTGACCTAAATTTTCAGAAAATTTCTTAATGAAATTTACAATAACTTCTGCCGACTTTTATTTTG
Organism: Jaltomata sinuosa; assembly: GCA_003996215.1. Classification (NCBI taxonomy): domain Eukaryota; kingdom Viridiplantae; phylum Streptophyta; class Magnoliopsida; order Solanales; family Solanaceae; genus Jaltomata; species Jaltomata sinuosa. The sequence goes on from QJPP01005766.1 coordinate 49,189, forward strand.
CAACTTGCTTGACTTCAAAACTTAGCACACGATTATTGTTCAATTAAAATACTTCATAAAATATCATTTATACATATTAAGAACTCTTAGTGTTACACCAAAAGTATGAGTTAATCCAATGTTCAAATGGACGGGGTGTTACAGAATGTGCCTATCCAGATTGATGTTCCAGCAGGACCATCTACTAGTATCATAGCTTCTGAATTTCATGCACACCTAAAGTGTGGTAGACCATTGGGTTCCAAGGATAAAAATCTTAGAGAAAGAAGCACGAAAAATAATCCAAATGACACTATAAAAGAGTCTAAAAAAGAGATTCAAGATCTGATTAATCTTGATATTCCTAAAGAAATCAGTGAATCCGAGAGTCAAGTGAGTAACAAACTATCAATAAGTTCTACTGGTGATGGGATAAATTTGAATCGATCCAAAATTATGATGCATAATATTTTTGCATATAGCATTACACTTAACATCATGCAAGATAGTAAGGATCTTGAACCTCTATCTGGTGAAGAATATCGATGAAGATGTGATTGGCCAAAATGGAAAAAGGAAATTTAATCAACATTGAACTCACTTGCCAAATGTGAGGTTTTTGGACATGTAGTCTAAACACCCGATGGTGTAAAATTAGTTGGCTATAAATGGGTCTTTGTGCAAAAAAAGAAATGAGATAAATGAAATTATAAGATAAAAGGTACACCTTGTTACAAAATAATTCTCTCAATGACCCGATGTTGACTATGAAGAAATAGATTCACCTGTTATGGATGCAATAACCTTTTTCTATCTTATTGATTTAGCTATGCATGAAAACCTTAAAATACATCTAATGGATGTAGTTACAACTTATCTTTATGGATCACTTGATAATGAAATTTATATGAAAATGCCTAAGGCATATAGTTCAAGATCTCGATAAATGTACTCAATAAGATTACAAAGATCATTATACGATATAAAATAATCAGGGCACATGTGGTATAATTGCCTCAGTGATTACTTGATAAATGAAGGTTATATAAATGATGTCATTTATTCTTGTATTTTTATGAAGAAAACAACATCAAAATTTTTTATACTTTCTAGTTATGTTGATGACACAAATCTCATTGAAACTCTACAAGAGATTCAAGTGAGTAACGACCTATCAATAAGTTTTACTAGTGATGGGATAAATTTAAATCGATCCAAAATTATGATGGATAATATTTTTGCATATGACATTGTACTTAAAATTATGCAAGACAATAAGGATATTGAACCTCTATCTATCAAAGAATATCGATGAAGATGTGATTGGCCAAAATGGCAAAAGGTAATTCAATCAGAATTGAACTTACTTGCCAAATGTCTTGCCAAACGTCTTGCCAAACGTGAGGTTTTTGGAACTGTAGTCTAAACACCTGATGGTGTAAAATTAGTTGTCTATAAATGGGTCTTTATGAAAAAGAGAAATAAAATTATAAGATACAAGGCACACCTTGTTGCACAAGAATTCTCTCAAAGACCTGTTATCGACTATGAAGAAAATATTCACTTGTTATGGATGAAATAACCTTTTGATATCTTATCAATTTAGTTGTCATGAAATCTTGAAATACATTTAATGGATGTAGTTATAGCTTATCTTTATGGATCACTTGATAAAAAAATCTATATGAAAATCCCAGAAGGATTTAAAATGCCTAAAACATATAGTTCAAGATCTCGAGAAATGTACTCCGTTCGATTATAAAGATCATTATATGTAATGACCTATTCCATCATTATGGGTGAGCTTTTTGTGCGAATAATCGGGATAGAAAACTTTTGGTTTGGAAAGTTGAAAAATTTAGGCTAGGCTAGTCTCAGATGAATTCTGAGCAAGGTAAGGTTTAGGACAATTCGGGTAAGTATTGGGTAAATTGACTAAGGTTGATCTAAATTTTTTGCTAGCTAAGATGTTAAGGAGGCTGTAGGACTCTTCAGAAGTGAATTCGAGTGGATAGAACTCCCGATATCAAACTTGACGTGAAAGGGTTAGTTTTGAATGTCAAGGTTTGAAGGTGTGTTGTAAAATAGGTAATTCTGGGAGATTTTTTGAGGTTTTGTCCTATGTCAACTGCTATAGCAGTTTACAATCTGCTACGATGATGACCACTATAGCAGAGAAAATCTTGCTATAGTAGAACTCAAGGCGATCAACACCGCTATAGTGGGCAGGTTCTGCTATGATGGTGCTGCTATAGTAGAGTAGGGACCACTATAGCAGAATAAGTCATAGTAAATGCAGAAACTTCCCCAAAAATGTTCACAATTATTCAAGAATGTTTTGGGGAATGTCAGAGGTGATTTGGGTGACTCCATATCAGTTTCCCACCAAAATTTATCATAAAGGTAAGGATTTTGCTCCCCTAACTTAGTAGTATGTTGGTTATGCATTAGAATCGGTAGTTACAGGCTTGGGAGAAGGTTTGAATTGACCTAAGGAGGAAGAATTCAGTGTTATAAGGGTTCTAGGGTGTAGAGTTCTTGGGTTGTGTTGATAATTACATGTTCATGATTAAATTACCATAATTTGCTAAATATAATCATAAAAATGGTGGTTCTAGGAGATTTAATGGTGGGAAAGCCTGAGAACGGGTGGAATGACCATGGGTTGGCCTGGGGATTGGGATTTGGGTATGATCTTGGAAATATTTAGGCCACATTGATGAATTATAGTATTATGTGGTTGTTCTTAGACCAAAAGCAAGCAAAATCTTCATGAAACAAGAAGGCTCTGGTCTAGTAAAGCTTTTAGGCTAATTCGAGGTAGGTGATGGTAGTTGTTTTCCCAAGATGCATTATATATGCATATTAACTATTACCTAGTATTTTTGTACATTGCATGTTTAGGGAATAAGGAACTTTATGTGAAATGATATCTAGTTGTCAATCCCGTGCAATGAACTTGTTTTAATGCTTGTTGGGTCTATAAGTGTGGTTTTATTCATTGTATATGTGATTGTATGATATCTATGATTTATCAGTTGACTCGCGTACCACGCCTGGTATGAGATATCTATTGGTTGGATCGAGTACCACGCCTAGTAAAGGTTCTATAATGGTTGGCTCAGGTACCACTCCTGGTACAGGTTTGATTATACATGTTTGATTGTACATGGTTGTTCATTCTTACTTGTGTTAGTTCCATGAGTGAACCGTGTTAATTGTTGTGATGCATTTATTTCTTATTGGTCTATGAGTGGCTGGGTTGCTAAGTTTAAATGAGTGAATGGTTCTTGTATAGACTGGGGTTTCTTGTTAAACACAATAGCTGATGTTTTGGGGATCCTTGGGTAGTCCGGGTACTTAAAGGTTAGGTTCAATCCTATCTGAAGTGGTTCTTGTGGTGGTTTGTGGATATGGTATATGTGGTTGTTAAGTTAATTAATGACTGAGAGTCTTGTTTATACTCACTATCTTGGATTTACATGTTCTGTCTGGTTTTACTATGTTTTAGTTATTTGTTCATATTTTGTATGTTTGGAGCTTGCCGATGATCCTACCAGTACACTATAGATTTTGTGTACTAATACTGCACTTGCTCTTCTTCTGTGAGTACAGGGCATATTCAGGCGGCTGCTACACGACCTTAACTGTAGTTCCGATGTTTCTAGAATCCAAGGGTGAGCTGCTTCTTCCGAGCTTCCATGGGTTCATCTAGTTTACTTGTAGTCCATTGTTTTAGACTTAGAATTCTTATTTGTTAGGGTTGCATCCCCATATTCTAGACTTAGTAGATGTTTTGGTACACAACTTTCAGATTCTAGGGGTATTTCTGCAAGATTTTCTTTTTGATTGTTTTAGACACGAATCCTTAGTTTTATTCAATGCAGACTGGTTTATAGCTGCTTTGTTTTGATAAGTGTTGGCTTGGTTACTTGGTTCACTCACTGGGGTTTTTTGGTGGGTTCCACTCGCGGTGACTTAGTTCATGACAAAGATGGTATTAGACCCCTAGGTTTGTTGATCTTGTCATTTAAAAATGGGTCTAGTAGAGTCTTGCAGAATGGTAGGGAGTCGTATGTACTTTTCTTCGAGAGGCAATAGGACTTTAGGAAATCATCTCTTATTTCTTCCTTCGTGCTATAACTTCATTCCAATTGGTATCTGGCGATCCAAATTGGTATCTGGCGATCCAAATTAGTATCTAACTTACTTTATTCTTTTGTCCAAGGATGGTTAACACTAGGCATAACTGAGCAAGGGAAGTGATAACAGTAGAACATACTCTCCAAGATGGAGGTATTGGTGATCATTAAGCAAAACACATTTATATTTCTGATGGGAGTCGGGGTCGATCCTATAGAGAAAAATGTAATTGCGATTGAGCTAATAAAGAATAAAAGCAACTTATTGAAGTTCAAAGGGCAAAAATAAAAGATAACGAAAGGGTTTTTTAAACTAAAACAAAATATAAAAGAAAATCAAATAAAAGATAGATTTGATCAATGTCTTTCACCTTGCTTTCGCCAAGCAAGGAAAACAAGGAAGAATTGGGAATGGGAATTCGGTTCACCAGACTTGCACCTAATTAACACGTAGGTAGTCTTGGTTAAAAGTATGCCTAACCATCTCTCGACAAATCAATCATATATCTCGTGTGTTCTTTCAAATCACAACGAGTGAGCAATAACCAACCAAATCCACTTGGGTGAGTTGGATATCTCTAGCTCCAACTCTTAGATAGGGGTTTCCGGTGAATTGAGCTATTCCTAGCCTCAATCTAGAGTGGAATCCCAAATCCCCACCATTGAAACTTCCCAAATTAAGGAACTCATCTTCTCAAGCAAGAACCCAATTAGAATGCTAAATCAATGTTTACAACCATTAACTATAAATTCAAGCATGGAGGATTCAATAGACCCACATAATTAATCAAGAGAAAGAACAAGATAAGAAATTCAATACCCAAACAAGTATTATCTCTAATACAAAACTCAAATCTCAATTCAACAATTACACCTACAAATTAGCAATTAAGAACAAGAGTTGAAGAATGGAAACTAAAGATTTTACAATAAAGAGCATCCAAATCTTCACTCCTATGGTGTTGGTTGATGAAATTGCTCTCCAAGCTTGTCAAGGGTTGTAAAATTTGCCAAATATTGCTTCCAAGATGGCTGAGAAGTGTTTTATGTGGATTGGGGTTTTCAAAAGTGAGAATTTTCAAATTTGACCTGCAGATTATGACTTTTTCATCGTGGCCGCGTGACCGATCCTCGCGGTCGCAAGGCTTTTTCTTTTCCTTCCACACGATCGTGTGGATTCACTCTCGCGATTGCATTGCTTTGATTCCCTGTGCATCGCGGTCGCATGCTTTGTAGCTCGCGGTCGCGATAGCCAACTTGATTCCAGTGATCAGCAGCTCATTTTAGCTCCATTTTACTTGTTTTCACTCGAATTTTTCCCGAACACTTCCGAAGCAAAGATACCTGTAAAATAGAAGTAATCTGTGTCAATTGCACTATTTATCCACTTAAAACTTAGCAAAAGCATAAGATTAAAAGGTAAATAAGTAGGTAGAATACCAACTTATCAAAAAACCCCAAACTTAAACTATTTCTTGTCCTCAAGCAACTAATTCTAACTCAAGAGGCACACAACACAAGTGCAATGACATCACTACAAGCCAAGGAAAACCTATTTCAATCACCAAATATGACTTCGGTTGGTACTAATGATTAGTCAATCACATGATAACTTAATCTAAGCATTCCCCTCTATTTAAAACACGATTCCAGATTGAAATGGAACTATAAGAACAACCTAGTGATAACAACCAATCCTCAAAATGTGACTCAAACCACTAGCTTACCAAAACATGATCATTTGACTCATTTCCGGAGTTTACCAATATCACCAACTATCCTAATTCACATGCACTCACAAGAACGAAAGTCCCAAAAAACATAATATGTACAAATGCACTCACAAGGGACAAATACACAAACACTCACACTTCCAAGGAAGTTTAAATGTTAACAAGTATCAACCATAGGCTTGCCCTTATTTTTATTTGCCGCTAGCTCAAAAACAATTGGTCGGAGATCTCATAGGGCTTTTCTAAGCTTGTAATGTAGGTTCGGGTATGGGTAGGATAAACATTTGGATTCAAGTGACAACATCCTCCTTGACCTCTATACAACTTTTTCAATTCGAAACCAAAGCCATTTCTTTCATTTTTATTCAACACGAGGCACTATTTAACTTCTTCTTATTTGAAGCCCCAATTTTTATCATTTCCTTCACCCTGGAGGATTTTCTTTCTTTCCTTCCTATTTGCTTTTCTTTTCAAAATCTTCCTTGTTTTTGGAAATTCTTTTTATGCAACAAACCAAGATAAGCTCAATTAGCACTCCTCCAAGGTACCTTTTATCAACCCCCAAACTTAGGCTTTTAGCCTCAATTTCACACTTGTGGAGTTTAAGGAGGGACGAGTTCAATAAAGAGATTCATTTTCAAAATAGTTCAAGGCTTGTATCGAGGTTGCCAAGAAAAGAGGTATTAGGCTCAAGAGGGGTGACTAATGATTCTATTTAAGTGCAATGGTGGATTTTAAGGCTAAGTAGGCTTCAATAATCACAAAAGAGGCCTAAGATCATTTCTCCAACCAAGAGTAATCAAAACTAGCATTAAAGACTAAACGAGCAAGTTCTAGTTAACACAAGTGAGCACAAGAATTATTCAACTAACCTCACCACACATGGCATGCGAATAATTCAAGAGAGATCAATTTTTACTTCTTAAACAATAACAAATGTATTCACATTCTTCAATTTCAATTTATCACCACTAATGCATTAAGAGTCACAAAAAGATTAAAGGAATTGTCACAACATCATTCTTTGACATGCATTTTTCACAAATTTTTTTGGAAGGGTATTCCTATTTCACTTAGCATGCAAGACTAACTTCATTAGTACCAAACAAGTCAATCACTTCCACTATTTCAAAAGACAATGATTTGCCCTTAAGAATGAGATCACTCAATCTATCATAGGGCCAATTCATCTATCTAAATCGATGTGGTTGCTCAAAGATACCAACACAATAAACCCCAAAACACAAGCACGTGCGATTCACACATGTCAAGGTGCGGGTTGCACATGCAACGCACAGGCCAAGCAGTGGCTTGCGCAAAGATCATGATGGTCGCACGTCGACATGTGTGATGCAGTGTCACCAGCTCCAACAAGTTCCATCTAGCCTAACGGGTAATCAGACTTCTCATGGCCCTAAATCATCCAACGAACTCACTACAAAAAGAAAAAAAAGAAGCTACAAGTAAAGAAACTAGCAACCTAAACCATCAATTCTATTCATAGCAACAAAACAAACCCAATGAGGGAACACTAATGTCCAATATCAAAATAAACAAGCCCGACAAGGGCATAACAATATCCAAAATAAAAGAAACAAAACAAGCTAGATAAAGTGCCAACCACCCCCAACTAACACAGTGTAGTGCCCTCATTGTATCAAAACAAGATAATAGTTTGAGGGGGCTCCCTGAAGGGTGTATCACTCAGAACCTGAGCTACTAGGCCCATAAAGGACCTAGTCTGCCTCATCAGCATCATCCTCAACTTCAGATCCGCATAGCTTCCTCAGAGTTCTCATCATCTTCGTGAGGAACTTGCTTTGCTTCTTATCATGGTTCCTCTGCTTTTTATATATCCTTTCCACCTTAGCCAACCTCTCCTTTATGTGTTTCTATTAGCTCTCTACACTAGCTAGAGTAGGGCCACTAGAAGTAGTGGAGGATGACGACCCAGTGTGGTGGAACTCTCACCCGGACCTGAAGGATAATGTTTTTGCATATGACATTGTACTTAAAATTATGCAAGACAATAAGGATATTGAACCTCTATCTATCACAGAATATCGATGAATATGTGATTGGCCAAAATGGCAAAACATAATTCAATCAGAATTGAACTTACTTGCCAAATGTCTTGCCAAACGTCTTGCCAAATGTGAGGTTTTTGGAACTGTAGTCTAAACATTTGATGGTGTGAAATTAGTTGTCTATAAATGTGTCTTTATGCAAAAGAGAAATGAAATTATAAGATACAAGGCACACCTTATTGCACAAGAATTCTCTCAAAGACCTGGTATCGACTATGAAGAAAATATTCACTTGTTATGGGTGCAATAACCTTTTGATATCTAATCAATTTAGCTGTCATGAAATCTTAAAATACATCTAATGTATGTAGTTACAACTTATCTTTATGGATCACTTGATAAAAAAATCTATATGAAAATCCCAGAAGGATTTAAAATGCCTAAAGCATATAGTTCAAGATCTCGAGAAATGTACTCAGTCCGATTATAAAGATCATTATACGTAATGACCTGTTCCATTATTATGGGTGAGCTTTTTGTGCAAATAATCGGTCTAGAAAACTTTTGGTTTGGAAAGTTGAAAAATTTAAGCCAAGGTAGTCTAAGATGAATTCTGAGCAAGGTAAGGTCTAGGACAATTCGGGTAAGTATTGGGTAAATTGACTAAGGTTGATCTAGATTTTTTGTTAGCTAAGATGTTAAGGAGGTTGTATGACTCTTTAGAAGTGAATTCGAGTGGATAGAACTCCCGATATCAAACTTGATGTGAAAGGGTTAGTTTTAAACGTCAAGGTTTGAAGGTGTGTTGTAAAATGGGTAATTCTGGGGGATTGTTTGAGATTTTGTCCTATGTAAACTTCTATAGAAGTTGACACTCTGCTATGGTGATGACCACTATAGCAGAGAAAATCTTTCTATAGTATTAGTGAAGGCGATCAACACCGCTATAGTGGGCATATTCTGCTACGATGGTGCCGCTATAGTAGAGTAGGGACAACTATAGCAAAATATGTCATAGTAAATGCAGAAACTTCCCCAAAAATGTTCACAATTATTCAAGAATGTTTTGGGGAATGTCAGAGGTGATTTGGGCGACTCCATATCAGTTTCCCACCAAAATTTATCATAAAGGTAAGGATTTTGCTCCCTTAACTTAGTAGTATGTTGGTTATGCATTAGAATCGGTAGTTACAGGCTTGGGAGAAGGTTTGACTTGACCTAAGGAGGAAGAATTCATTGTTATAAGGGTTCTAGGGTGTATAGTTCCTGGGTTGTGTTGATAATTACATATTCATGATTAAATTACCATAATTTGCTAAATATAATCGTAAAAATGGTGGTTGTAGGAGATTTAATGGTGGGAAAGCCTAAGAACGGGTGGAATGACCATGGGTTGGCCTGGGGATTGGGATTTGGGTATGATCTTGGAAATATTTAGGACACATTGATGAATTGTAGTATTATGTGGTTGTTTTTAGACCAAGAGCAAGCAAAATTTTCATGAAAGAAGAAGGCTCCGGTCTAGTAAAGCTTTTAGGCTAATTCGAGGTAGGTGATGGTTAATGTTTTTCCAAGATGCATTATATGTGCATATTAACTAATACCTAGTATTTTTGTACATTGCATGTTTAGGGAATAAGGAACTTTATGTGAAATGATATCTAGTTGTCAATCCCGTGCAATGCACTTGTTTTAATGCTTGTTGGGTCTATAAGTATGGTTTTATTCACTGTGTCTGTGATTGTATGATATCTATGATATATCGGTTGACTCGAGTACCACGCCTGGTATGAGATATCTATTGGTTGGATCGAGTACCACGCCTAGTAAAGGTTCTATAATGGTTGGCTCAGGTACCACTCCTGGTACAAGTTTGATTGTACATGGTTGTTCATTCTTACTTGTGTTAGTTCCATGAGTGAACCGTGTTAATTGTTGTGATGCATTTATTTCTTATTGGTCTATGAGTGGCTGGGTTGCTAAGTTTAAATGAGTGAATGGTTCTTGTATAGACCAGGGTGTAATGACCCATCCGGTCATTTCCACGTTTAAGTTTGAAGTCAAGCAAATCGACAAAAGATATCGTAAGACCTTTAACAATTTTCTGAACTTTGGGTCAAATGTGTCGGGGCTTTTCTCCCAATATATAAAGAGTTAGAAGTCCCTCGAAATACCAAATCGAAGGTCTACGAGTCTAGTTTCCAACGCACAAAACCGCACGTCCAAATAATCTCGGAGCAAAGAGTTATGACTGTTTTACCGCGGACTGTCTGGCAGAAAACGGGGTTGCGAACCGGGTCGCGAATCGGGTCGAGTTAAACGCGATTTAAGCCTCGATTTCACGTTTTAAAATGCCATTTCAGTTCTAAAACAATGATAAAATATAAGGGAGGATCCCGAGAGAATTCTTGAATATCGAAATCGTGCGTAGGCAAATTACGAGCCTAAACTTAAGAACTTCATTAGCATCGTGCGTGTATTTGAAATATTTATTTAAAAGTTGAAATTGGTAAAAATTATATTATTATTTCCTTTCCAAAATATTTTAAAGGTTTATGGAAAATATATTTGCTACGATATAAGTGTAGACATATTTATCTTATAAGGTTTTTATACTCCGTAATATTTTAACGGAGATAGTAAATTTAATTATGTTAAAATTTATTATTATTATAATATAGTAGGTATTATTTGAAATAATTTTCTATTAATTATGGTATATTTAAAATATTATATTTATTTTACCACGAATTTACGCGATACCCGAATATATACCTAACGGAGGAAAATTGGTTGCCACCTCCACCCCCACGTGTAAGTGGAGGGTGAAGGCAGCATTAGTATATTTAAGAGGTGGCAACATAAATACCCTAAGCTTGCAGCATATATACTTAGGCATATGTGGCTGATTTGAGGCCCTGTATGCTGACAAGCATATCACTACTAAAATGCTTCTTAGTGCTTATGCACATATATGCCTACAATTAGTGAAGGGTGATTTCATTCTCTCAACAAACATGTCAATTATATAAGCTGCTCCATATACATTCTATATACGCTTACAGATAAGGAAATTGGTGGGATCAATTTAAATGTTGTGGTTATATTAAATTTGTTGTAGAAAATCAATTATCTACGTCAAGTTGTTCCGTCCCAAATCCGATTCCGATTCCGATTTAGTTTTGGATTTTCTCGGAGTGGTTCGAGCTTGGACATCGTTGTTCCAGCAGCTTGTCGTCGGACGACAGGTAAGTTACGGTTTATTTTCCCTAGACTCCGTATATATAAAATAAAATTGTATTAATGGGCATCCTTGGGTTGGTTTATTAGGTTGGTACCACAGACCTCGACCGCTTTATTCATGTCCGCCTTCTTTTGTTCCTCCGTTGCTTGTAGTATTTGCCGATATATTTTATTTACCCTTGTGGTCCTGTGAGACCTTGTTGACTCTGGAACATCGAAGGTGGGATTTTGGGAATGTCCGCGAGTCCCGGGCATAGAATTATCCTTCTAGGCTGGTTATGCTTGCTGAGTAGCTGTGGGCCTGTGCAGGGTCGGTAGGTTGATTGTAAGCTGTTGGGCAGCTATTGTTGCGTGTGATCATATCATTTCCATGCATATAAAGAGGTTTTATTGATGTTTTACAGTGGTTTTGGCTTCGGGCCTACTGACACTGTTTTCTAAACCTTGCATGGCCCGGGGGGCTCGTTTTTGATGGAAATGATTTGGAAATGGTTGATTTCACTTGTGGTTTAAATCATCAGTTTTACGATTATCACTAGACTCGGCAGGGCCGGAGTGCTAGTTGAGTTTCTTACTACTTGATATGATTTTTTAGTCTCGGTTGGACCGAGCACATGAGATGACTTTTTACTGTTTAGACCCGGCGACGCCCGGGCACCCTTGGAGGGGTTTTTCAGATATTTTCCTACTATTTTTAGTCCTGGACAGGGTCTGGGCATGCATATTCGAGACTGGTTCTATATCTTGGTATTGAGACTGGGACTCTATCTTGATACGTGATTCTGATACTGAGTTTTGGTATGGGGTCGAGGACCTCCATGGACCTTGCTATCCGGGCCAGGAGCTACGAGCTGCGTGTGCCGGAAGAGGGGTATACGGGGAGTAGAGGTATACGGGCAGAGACCTTCCATGGAACCTACCTGCTGGGCCGGATCGGCGCCGGAGGAGGTACATACAGAGATACTATGGCACTTGAGATCTTCATGCATCATATCATTCATGGTTCGAAGTTCCACCCTTGTTTGCTGTTTGCTTATTGTACGCTCCGGTAGTATGGGATGCCGGAGGGTTTGTTTTCACTTGTTTGTGTTCCTCGGTTGTATGGGCGGCCGGGGGACTGTAGGTAGACTTTTGCTATTTATTTACAGAATGGTTCTCTATTATGGATAAGTATGAGATTGGTACTGCTAGGGTGTTAGTTTCTGGATTTGAGGTTGAT